>BSBK01008157.1:350000-425000 GCA_027943335.1 Chamaecyparis obtusa
TTAATTAAATAGTAATTTAATCAATTAGTCATGACATAATTTATTGTCAAAATTAAATAATATAATTTAGGAATAAATATAATTAAATGTAATTAAACTATTAAGTGGCAGTATTAAATCTGATTAATTAAATATTTAGAATATTGAATTAATCAAACTTTAGGATAAATAAGATTTATCACCAAATAATTATTAAATGAAGAATAATTATGATAAATTAAGAATATTTCTAGGAATATTCCCTGATGCAGAATTTAGGATAATCAATTAAATTCGATAATGTGCAGATGTGCCTTAGGTTAGGACTTTTGTATCAATTTCATTCATTTTGAAGATGTAGGAGGTTAATGAACCTATATCCCATTTTTGGGGTATTACATTTTGCCCCTATTTGAATTACTATGCTAAGTGCAGTGGTTCAAAGATAGTCTGTGTATGATAAAGATGTTTGAGATTGAAACTGATTTGAAAGATGAACCGATTTTGAGACAGAAACTGATTGAAAGATTTGAAGATGTTAGGTCCTGAATGACAAAAGATAATGTTAACTATAACAACAATGAACAGGTGATTACGAAAAAGTTCCAGAACGCTTGATTCTAAACCTTATGATTGCGAAGAAGTGAGTGACTGATTCTAGACCTGATTGTCCAAAGAGAATCATATTGGTATCACATCCTGAACCCATCAGTTACGAAGAACCAAGGAAATAACACTAATGAACCGATGGTTACGAAAAGGTGATACAGTTTACAAGATAGATTAGGATACCAGATTGATATAGATCTCGATGAATCTGATATGCCTCAAGCAATGATAGATTTGCCCCAAGCGATGAGGACTTTTGATGAGTCAACAACTAGACATGGTTATTGTCTTGATTACTGAGGAAAGATTTATTAGAGATTTAGATTTACAGACTTGAATGATGTGCAATACCATGCCCCCTTCATGATTAAAATTGAAATCTGACAAGAAAGTCAGCGTTATAGTTTAGAAGCATGTTAATTGATTTGAGAAGTGGTTATACACATTCGAGAACATGTTTTGCATCGTTTAGAGATCCTAGAGACCAAGTTTGACTAGGTTAAACCATGAGTTGACCATAGTTGACCAAGTTGAAAATTTGATAGTTTGATGTAAGATAATTAGTTAAGTTGAATTCTAGATTTCTGTGATGATTGAAGGTCGATTATGCAAGTAGTTAATAATATGAATGATCGCAAATTTTGATTTTGATCCCGAAAAAGGATTCTACTTGTTGTTTTGTTGGAGGAACCTTCATACAATGCTTAGTCCTTGTGTCATGTTTAGCATTTTTTTTTTTTGAAGAATCGTTTAAGTGTTCAAGCAATTTGTGAGATCATGCAAACATGCAGAGTAAAATGCAAACCTAGGACCTAGGACCTAGTCATTGATCATGTGTTGATTTGTTATCATCATTGAACTTTTAGGTAATTGGATAAATCAATACAATGCCCACTAGTTATGGAACCATAGACATATGAATATCAATTTTTATGATCAAGAATTAATACCAACCATGGACATATGAATATTGATTTTGTTTTCAGAATGTCGGATTAGATATAAGCACCGAGGAACAAATGCCAGCATGACCTGAATATCATGTCCATTTTGATATAGCAATTTGTATAAGCATCAGAACATGAATGTTGTGATGACCTGAATATGCCTTGCGTTCAAACACATCAAATAGTCAAGAGATCATTCTAAATCTAGTGTGAATTACCCATAGTGACCCTTTATCATTCACATCCTTAGGTAAGATTGTGTTTCAGAGTAGGAGAAATAACTCACTCAAAAAGACAATAGTTAGATCAAACTTCCTTGAATTTTCCAAGTATCAATGGTCAAGGTATGCATGGCCATCCAACTCGAGATAGAGGCTCTTATAGTCAGACACCATTTCAATCCAGAATTTCCAAAGTTGTTAGATTTTCACCTACAATAAGAAAACAAAGAAAATATTTTTCCCCTTAGTCATCACTCTCTAAATCTGATAAAGGACATCATCGAAGAGCTCGAGGGAAACAAATGTGCAGAAATATCAATGCGAATCAATAAGCATACAAGGAGATAAAAGCATGTGAAGCATAGATTGTTTTCATTTTGTGTTTGATTGTGTTGTTGTAGATGCAAAATCCTTTCTCGAGAGGAGACTAACTGACTGACTCGGATGAAGCTTCAAAGGACTCTAACTAGATATGACTCATCTAAGATGTACTGGAGGCCATAGGATATGACATTGATCACCCCCAAGTATTAAGCATTGATAGGATATAGACGCTTGAGCTAATTGGTGTACAGACTGACTTTATTGAAACAAGGATATATATAGACTAAAGCAAACTGAAAGCTGGGAAAGACCAAGATTGCGCTAATAAATGGAGTATTTTGAAACAAGTGGCACCCATTTGCCAGGTTTTCACCATCTTGGTAGAGATTCTATTTTTGCTACCAGGGCGCCTGTTTCCAAGTTTTCATCAAGGCACTTTTTCATTTTTTCATTTTTTTGTATTTTTCATTTTTCCAATTTTTTTGATATTTTTGGTATTTTTTAATTTTTTTTGTGAATTATCAAGGCACCCATTGCTAGGTTTTCACCAAGATCAGTTTTCAAGAATTTTTTCAAAATTTTAAGATTTTTTCAGGACATTTTACCGTACATTGAATGCCTTAGGCATAGAATTTCTTTAGATGGTGAACATTGATTGGTTCTCAGAGCTGTTCTCCTTCAGTCATTGAGAGTTGATAGGCTCCAGAGCCAAAAGTAGCAATGATATCAAAGGGACCACGCCAGTTGGGTTCAAACTTCACCTTGTGTTCTCTATGTGATTGATTTTTAGGATTCTCTCTCAAAACTAGATCGCCAACCTGAAATTCTCTGTGTCTAACTTTCTTTTTATAGCCTCTAGACATTCTCTTTTGATATAGTCTAAGATGATCATATGCTTATTTTCTGTGCTCATCTAATAGTTCAAGTTCGTGCAACCTAGACACTCTGTAGTCATCATCAGTTACTAGACCATGCATTCTGATTCTTAGTGATGGGATTTCAACCTCAATAGGCAGTACCACTTTAGACCCATAAAATAAAGTTAAAGGTGTAGCCCTAGTGGGTGTTCTGATACTTGTTCTATAGGCCCAGAGAGCTAGATTGATCATGAGATGATAGTCTCTTCCCATCTTATTAACTGTACGGTGCAAGATTTTCAATAGATTCTTGTTAGAAGCCTTTGCTTGTCCATTCCCTTGAGGATAGTAGATAGATGGCCAATGTTGTGTAATCTTGAATTTAGCACATAGATCATCTAAGTCTCTGTTCTTGAATTGGTCACCATTATCTATAGCTATAGAGTGTGGAATACCATACTGACATATGATGTAGTTTAGAATGAACATAGAAATTTGCTTGCCGGTTGCTTGAGTCAAGGGGATTGCTTCTATCCATTTTGTAAAATAGTCTGTAGCTGTTATGATATGGGTATGTCCATTAGAAGAATGAGGATGTATGGATCCTATAAGATCAAATGCCCATTAGTGAAAAGGCCATTGTGTAGTGAAGGGAATTAGATCTTTCCCTGGAGCATGAATTAAGTTACCATGTACTTGGCACTTTTGACAGTTCTTAGCAAACTTGATTGTATCTTTCTCCATTTCAGGCCAATAGTACCCAGCCCTAATAAGTTTTCAAGCTAGCATTCAACTGTTCAAGTGTGACCCACATATACCTCCATGGACTTCCTTGAGTGCACGTTGAGAATCTTCCCATTCTAAACATCTAAGTAGTGTACCATCTAGACCTCATTTATATAGATCATTACCAATGATGACATACCGGGATGCATTGTGGATAAGGTATCATTTCTCATGGTGGTTGAAGGAATCGGGAATGATTTGGTTTTAGAGGTAGGAGAAAAGGTTTTTGTATCGGGATGAATGATGACCAACAACAGTGCAGATCATGCGGGTTTCAGGGGAATCATATGTAGGATAAGATAGTGCTTCCACTATGAACTCATAGCATAGCTCATGTTTGGGCTGTTGTAGTAAAGAAAATAAAGTTTCCATAGCATTAGTAGCCTTGTTCTATGTTCTAAGAATTTTCTCAAAGGTGATAGATATGAAATATTTCTTTAGATCATGTACCATTCTCTTGTATGGAATGAGTTTTTCATCTTTCATTTGGTACACATCATTGACTTGATGCATAACAAGTTGGGAGTCCCCATGAATGTGTAACTTAGTCACTCTCCACCCAATTGCTAGTTTCATACCATTAAGAAGGGCTTCATATTCAACAATATTATTTGTGCAAGGGAACTTTAATTTGAATGCTTTGGGTATTGAGTACCCTTGAGGAGTGATAAATAATATGCCTGCTCTGGATCCATTTTGTGTATAGGAGCCATCAAAGAATAACTGCCATTCTCTAGAAGATAGATTCATGATAGAGGAATTTGGAACCTCCATTTGCATTGGTGTATCATCAAACATAGGTACATTTGCCAATTGATCAGCAATAACTTGTCCTTTGATAGCTTTTCTTTCAACATATTCAATGTCAAATTCACTTAAGAGCATGACCCATTTGGCTAATCTACCTATGATGGCAGCTTTGCTTAGTAGGTACTTTAGGGGATCAATCTTAGCTACCAAATGTGTGGTATGAGCTAACATGTAATGTCTTAGTTTATATGATGCAAAGATCACAACTAGACAAGCTTTCTCAATAATTGAATAGTTCTTCTCATATGCAACCAATGTTCTACTAATATAATATATAGCCCTTTCCTTTTTATTCTCATCATGTTGTGCTAGCAATGCCCCCAGTGATGTATCTATGGCAGAGACATACAAGATCAATGGCTTCCCCTGAATAGGAGGCATCAAGATAGGAGGATTTGATAGATATTTCTTGATATGGTTAAAGTTCTTGTCATGTTCTTCACTCCACGCAAAAGTCACACCTTTATGTAAAGTTTTTGTAAAAGGCTGTGAGATATCCACAAGTTGTGATATGAAACGCCTAATAGATTGTACTCTCCCTTGTAATGTTCTCATTTGACTAATATTCTTTGGGGGTTGCATCACAATTATAGCTTTTACTTTAGCTAGATCAACTTCAATGCCCTTCTTTGAAACTATGTATCCTAAGAGCTTTCTAGAAGTGACACCAAAAGCACACTTCTTAGGATTTAGTCTGAGACTAAATTTTTCCATTATGTCTAGCATCTTGCTCAAGTCATTTAGATGTTCAGCTCTAATCATAGATTTTGCTAAAGTATCATCAACATCATCCTCCATAGTTCGATGCATCATGTCATGAAAAATAGATGTCATAGCTCTCTGATATGTAGCACCAGCATTTTTAAGCCCAAATGGTATGACATTCCAGGAGAAGGTACCCCATGCACATGTGAAAGTAGTTTTCTTTTGATCCTCTAGAGTAATTTTTATTTGATTATATCCGTAGAAACCGTCCATTAAAGAATACATCTCGAAACCCGCAGTCATGTCCACTATCATATCAATGTTAGGTAGTGGAAAATCATCCTTAGGGAATGCTTTGTTCACATCTCTAAAGTCTATGCACACTCTGATTGTTTTATCTAGTTTAGAAATAGGTACAATATTTGAGATCCATTCAGCATAGTCAATAACATAGATGAATCCATCTTTTAGTAGTTTCTCTAATTCAGCTTTGACCAAGAGTGCAATATGTGGATGCATCTTTCTTAATTTTTGTTTAACATGTTTTACTCCTAGAGCAATAGATAAATGATGCATTATAAGATCAGGATCTAACCCTAGCATATTTGAATATTTCCATGCAAATTTGATCTTCTTTTTTGTTAGGAAAGTAGTAAATTCTTTCTTTTCTTCTTTTGATAAGGATTGTGCCACATGGATCAACTGTGGTTCTTCTGGTGTACCCAAGTTGATATATTGAGTGGGTTCAATTAGAACTAGAGATCTATCCTATAAATGACTTGTAAGGACATCAAATATCTTATCCTTAGGTGCCTCAGAGAGGTTTTCACCTTCGAATACATTTTTTTTCTTTACTATTGTAGGTTCTAAGACTTCCACAAAGTGGTTTTCACCCTCAGAACTCCTTTTATTTTTATTTTTATTCTTATTCTTTTGACTAAGATACTTGATGTCTGACTCCATCATGTTGATGCTTGGTTCACTAATGGAAGTCTTCATAGGCTCAACTGCATTTAGGTAGCAAGCAAGGGCATAGTCATTTGGAAAGGTATAAATACCATGGCTCAGATTTGTGGAAGTTTGGTCAAGAAGTTCAAGATGTTGGATAGTCAAAGTGGGGAAAGATTGGGAAATAGTGTTTATGGATATGGATCTGTCATCATTAGTCCTAACTCGACGCTCAAGTTCAAAGGTGATATTACAACTCAAAATGTTCAATTCATGAATAGGCTCAATGTCATTGTGGGAGTCCAATTCAACCATAAGTGGATGAGACTCGTTAAGTTCATTATTTCACTCTAGACTTACATTGGGTTTAGGTGCATATTGGTGAATAACATCAATATGTTTTTCTGTGATAAGCTCATCTTCCTCTGGAATGACTCCCCATTCATAGTCATTTGATTCTTCATCTATGCCTCTAGGAAAATTGAGAACATGAGTAAAGTCAGGGTGAATACCCTAAGAAGGGTTACCCTCAGATTCTGATTTGAATTCATACTCATGAGAATCTATCTCAGAATAACTGCCACCTTCCTCTTTATCTATTTTATTATCTTCAAGATTAGCTGGTTCTTGTGGTGCAACTATCTCTTGTTCTATAGTAGGTTCTTGTGTGTTTACTACATTTATTCTTTTTACTGGATCATCTTTAGCTTCAAGTATTCCTTTTATCTCTTTAGGAAAATGCTCATAAGGAGTGAGCTCCTCAGTGGTATCTAACTCATCACTATCAGACTGTTGTATTGTTTCCTCCTTTGGTTCAATCTGTTCTAAGACATGCGTGGAGTTCTCTCTAAGATAGAAAAGCTTCTTCTTATATCCTAAACCTATTGTATCCTTTTTGGTTTGACCATGGTGGTCAAGAGGTGATAGAAGACCCTTACCTTGTAGTCCTAGAGGTCCTTTTCTAGTATATCCCATTTTTGTGATCAATTTGTCCCCTGGTCCATATGACTTCTAATAAATTCTACTTGAACTAGAGTCACATTTCTGGACTCACTGAGAGTTAGATTCCTCTTTATACAATCATGAAAGCACAACTTCATCTTCCTCAAACTCTTGTTTAGATACTTGTTTTGGAACAAAGCTTCCATTGACTAGGACTTGGGATTTTTTAGCATTAGGTTTCACTTTGTCTGATAGTTTCCCATAAGACTTAGGGGACAACGGGAGAGATGTGAGAGATAAAATAGGTTCCATTGGGTATTCTCCCATACCATTATCTTTGATTTTGACCTCTTTTTCAATGTCTTCCATCTTGGATGTGGATGCTACATCTGTTTTCTTAGTGGAAGATTCTTTGTTATTAGGAACAAGTTTATCTGTACTTTCTTTCAATGCATTTCAAGTTGTAGATATGTTTGTTGGAATGGTTACCTCTACTCCTTCATAAGGAAATTTCAAACATTGATGGTATGTAGAAGGAATAGATTTTATTTCATGTATCTAGGGTCTCCCTAGAAGGATGTTGTAAGCAAAAGGTAGATCAAGAACTTGATATGTAGTATCTCTAATTACTGGACTTGTTCTGATAGGTAAGACAATGGTGCCTTTGGAAGATCTTTCTTGCTCATCATATGCTTTGATAGTTATCTTCTTTCTAGGATCAATAGTCATTTCTAAAAATCCCAGTTGTGTGATCAAGCTGAAAGAAAAAATGTTTAAGCTAACACTCCCATCTATGAACACACGTTTGACGCGATAGTTTTGGATCAAGACTTCAATATGCAAGGGCTGATTATGCGGATGACTCAAGGAGTTATCATCTTCCTCTAAAAGGGAGATATACCATGGAGATGTAAGATGACCAACCATAGTCTGGAATCTATCTAAATCAAGGTTGTTATGAACATTGGATCCGAGCAGAGCTTTGTCTAGAATGGCTCTATGAGATGGAGATATCTGAAGCAACTCAAACATGGAGATTTTTGCATTTGTATACTAGAGTTGTTGGACAATATTGTATGATGTAGGCCTTGTGTCTTTAGGATTTGAAGATTTAGATGTAGCCTTCTATTTAGAAGCAGATGAAAGATTGAAAGGCATCTTAGGGACATTGGATGAATCTGGGATTTGTTCTGGTAGATGCACCTGAGCTTGTGATCAAGTAACTGCGTTAGCTAATTGATTTTCTCTATCTCTTCATACAATTATGATGACATTGCAATGCTCAGATAGACATGGTTCAACCATATTGATGACAGCATTGTTTCTAGAGTAGGCATAATTGGCTTTAGCCCCCATATTAGGTTGAGAAGAAGAATCTTCTTTACCATGTTTCGGAAATGGCTCCATGAATGTTGTATGATCATTATTGCTTTTATGATTGTCAATCATGATTTCTCCATTATCAATTTTGTCTTGTATGAGGTGTTTCAAGTGTACAAAGTTATTGGTTTTATGACCCTTATTATGATGGAAGTCACAGAAATTGGTCTCTTTCCACCATTTCGGTTTAGGTTCAGGATCAAAGACTTTTATCTCAGGCAAGAAAATGATGTTGTTAGCCAATAGAGTTTTCATAGTGGATTCGTAGGACTCTCCAAGAGGAGTAAACTTGTGGTGAGGATTAGTAGCCCAAGGTTTATATTCAGATGACTTCTTGTTTGGCTCTGTTATTTTAGCTTCAGAAGCTTTGATGGCTTGGGTACCAATAGTGAGATTGAAAGTGGGTGCCTTGGAAGGGGGATGGATATTATCAACAACACCATCTGTGACAATGCCTTTATTCTTGTTCCATATTTTGCCTCTATCTTTAGAACTAGATCTAGATTCATACTTGTCCTTTTGAAGTGATATGTCTCCTTTTTGTACAAGTACTTTCTCAATTTTGATTGCATTTTCTACCATCTTATCAAAGGATGTATGATTTTGCATTTGCAAGTGGTAGTTGAGTTCTGGAACAAGATTGTTGATGAAGATTTCTAGCTTCTCAGTTTCTGGAATGGGTCTAGCATATAGAGAAAACTTCTTCCTCCATCTTTTAAGAAAATTCAGCAATGGTTCTCTTGAGTATTTTTTCAGACTGCAAATGTCGATCATGGTGACTAGGTGCTGGATATTGTAGGAGTATTATTGATAGAATAATTTGATTAACTCCTCAAAATTTTTGATAGTTGGAGGCATTTTTGAGAACCAATGAATGGCTGACCCTCCTAGAGATCCAGGTAAAAGACACATTAAGTAAGCTGGTTCATGCATGAACTCCATAGATTGAGTACAAAATTCTTTGACATGATCTTGAGGATCAGAGTTTCTATCATACTTATCATACTTAGGTATCTCCACTCTTTTAGGGAATGGCGGCATGTACAAGTCTTTATCAAATGGAAAAGGGCACAGAGCCTCCATGGAGAACTCTTTAGGTTCCTTTTCTTTTTCAAGTTTGTTAAGTTTGATTTGCATGGCATGCATCTATTTCATCATAGCTGTGATTGGATTTTCTTCCTCACATGTAATGATATCTTCAACATTAAAGTTGGGAGGTAGTTTAGCCCCTTGACGAGCTAGTTCTAGAAAGTATGTTTCTCTATCTTCCTTCAAGAAATGCCTCATCATTTTCTTGAAGTCATCATCATTTTGATATCGAGAAATTTCAGAAGGTGTGGGTTCTTGATCCACACCATGTTGAGAGTGATGTCCTTGAGACCTATGATGTGTCCCTCTGTGAGACATGTTAGGAGTTTTAGGACTCCCTGGAATAGATTGATGTAGAGATTTTTGATTGACCCCTCGGATTGATGGAGGAGGGGGTATGTAACCAGTTTTTAATCAAAGATTGCCAAGACCTTCATCTTTGTAAAGACCTGAATTGCAGAGTTTGTCAAAGTTTGGACCCACGTGAGTAGACAGAGGTAAGGTATGAGATGCTTCTCCAGATTTCTTGTGTGATGAAGCTCAAGTTTCCACCATTAACCTTGGGTGAAGCAAGAGAGCAAGATGAAGACAACTGAAGAATGACTTGATTCAAGAAGATTGAATGACACAACCTTGTCAAGATTGAATTGATTGAAGATTAGATTGGATGTAAATGAAGGATACTATGCCACAGTAGCATGGGTAGACACCCAATAGATGGTAGACATGAGCTCTCAACACTTAGCTATTTTGTAGGAAGACTAAATTTTAAAGATAATTTTGACAAGGTTTTGACACAAGATGAAAAAGACTCAAATTGATAAATCAGAAGGCTAAATCAGACTCAAGAGACCACCTTAGGAAATTGGATGGATTTATTATAGGTTCTGATATGTTTCTAACACAATGATTTGTTTCATAGAATTTGGAAATAGGTTGTAAAAAATTGGATTTTTGACAAATTTTGGAGTTTTCTGACAACTTTGACTTTAGCTTTGATACAAGTTTTGAAATTTTAGGATGACTTTTGACACTAGAAAGGATTTTTGCTTTAGATTTGCAATGTTTAGGTTTTCAGTTTCAGATTATTTGCAAATTTTTTTGTCCAGGTTTGAAGATCTGTGTGATAGTTCATCTCAAGTAACCAAGTAGATATCAAGCACACAAAATAGCAAGCAAGGGAAGCAATCAATCATCTAAAAACAATGAACAAGGGAAAAAGAAATCTTGCGCATGAAAAAGCAATAGTAACTTATTGTGCTAATCCCTAGAAATGCTACTTGTGTATGTTCTCAAAAAAATTTCAATAATGCACATAGTCCTAGAAAATGAAAAATTTGGCCTCGCTAGGGTTTTTAGTAATGGTCTGACTCTATAAATTTTGTGATCTCAAGAGAGTGAACTCCAATCCAAGAACACTGGATTTTTGACACAGTCCAAAAATTTAATACATTAGGAGCTACTAGGGAGATCTGACAACCCAACAAGAGATCACACCTATGAAGATTTCCTCCACAAGGACATTTATATAGTGGTTGTTGCTACCATGGTGAAAATGGATATTACCGCTTGAGATTCCATCCATGTGATTGACCCAATTAAGGGAATGTCCACTATGGTTAACCCTCTCTAAAGATGATTGACAAAAGATACCATAGGGGGACTAGATCAGATCCAAGGATCTGGGTTTCTCGTACTATCCAAAAAGGAACTAGAGCATAATCCCCTAGCCTCTTCACTTCACCAAAACAAAGTAGATAGATTAATCCAACACACTAAGACTAAAATTATCTCACCAAGATCTATGATGTCAACAACTTATGGTCTATCAATCTCTCTGGAGAGGGAATGTATCAATCAAAAGCTGAGGACACAAATCAAGGGAACGTGAGACAATCTTAGTAGCTTGCCTACCTACAAGGGGATCCTTCATCAAGAGGAGCTTCGCATGTAAACAACTGAAAGAATCCCACTCTCTCAAGATCATCTGCAAATAGTGTTCATAGGGCCTAATTACTATGTGTAACAGATATGCAAAAAGAAAATCTATGTTCATTTTAGAGCCCAAAACTGAAGTGTGAATTATGAAAGCTATAAAGGCACTCAAGCTTGACACAAGAGAGTTTGTTTTATGTCCCAAAATGAAGTGTTATTAGATGTAATAGAATACCTGAGTTCCTCACAATTTGCTTAGTAGATTTTACCTATTTTAGCAATTTTTGAGCATTTGTCTTCTATCTTTTGTACCCACATGACGTATCTGCACCTGCACCTGCAAACCACTATTATGAAAAAATTACCTATTCTTCTACATGAAACCCACTATTATAAAAATACATCAAAAAAGAAACACAACTTGTCAACCCCATGCGGTAGAAAATTAGGTTAGTCAAAGATAATATGTCATTTGATAATCGAAAAACCTGTTGTCATAAAAAATTAGATTCCTACCAGTCTGCACTAAATCAATCATAAATTTTACAAATCAAAACAAATTTAATCCAAATCAATGAAAAATGAAAGATAACTCAAATAACTTTCCAGAAATATAAATTTTGGATCTGTATCATGTCATATGTGCATGTACCAATAAAAACATCAGTCAAATTTCATAAAATTAGGTTCAGACCAGTCTTCACTAAAATGATCATAACTTTTGTAAATCAAAATGAAATTAATCCAAACTAATGGAAAATGAAAGCTAACTCAAATAATTTTCCAGAAATATAAATTTCAGATCTGTATCATGTCATATGTGCATGTACCAATAAAAACATCAGTCGGATTTCATAAAATCAGGTTCTGACAAGTCTTCACTAAAATGATCATAAATTTTGCAAATCAAAACAAAATTAATCCAAACTAATAGAAAATGAAATATAACTCAAATACCTTTCCGTAAATATAAATTTTGGATCTTTATCATGTCATATGTGTATCTACCAATAAAAACATCAGTAAGATTTATGGAAAAATAGCACAGAAATTTATCACAAAACTCACAAAAATTAACCTTGTGGTCGTGGGTTTGAGAAAAATGATAGAAATTTGATAGAATAGAATGGAAACCCATTTCAAAGCCCCACAGTGGGCACCAGAAATGTGTGTGTGAATTTTGTACCTAGCTGTAGACACAACACTTCAGTAAAACATTAGAGGTTAGCAAAAACTAAAATCTGCAAGTAATTGAAACTATGCTAACCAGGTGATTTACTGCCTTCTAGTAGGTGCAATTATGATGTTCTCAGATTGAAATCGAGACTAGTGACAATGAAACACCTAAAAAAAGGATTTAAAATGATGAAAGCAATGAAATATGAATGTAAATTAATTTATTTTTTTGGATTTTTGATGCAATAGGATGAAAAACTATATGAAATTAATCTAGAATGAAATTGAAATGATATGAAAATTAATCTAAGAATTATATGAATTGATATGCAAACCTATGAAAAACTATGAATTGATCTCACAAAATTGCGTGTCACAAAATCTTTGTTCTTTAGTTGTAAATTCGCCAGAGTAATTGTGCAAATTCGAGAGATGTGAGATTGAAAGCTTGAGGGATTTTTTTGAGAGATTGAAAGCTTGAGAGATTTTGAGAGGGATTTTTGAAGAGTTAAGCCTTGTTTTTATAGAAATCTAGGGCTTGAGGATGCATTTAGAAAAGCCATAAATCACTCTTGATAAACTCAAGTTGATTTTTTAGTTAACAATAAATTAAGAATAAACAAACTCATAAAATCATGCAAAAGTAGTTTTTATCTCAAAATAGAGCTTTAGTTCTCTTTTTCAACTCATCATCAGATGTTGAGTTTAGAAAGTTAACAAATTGAAAATAATAGTTGATTCAAAGTTGTTTTAAACTTGATTGCTTTTCTGATTGTGCATGATTTAATTATAAATTAATTAAAAATAAAGTGATTTATTCTCAACTTAACTGATTTTAAAATTAAAAAAATTGATTTATGGGTTAATCAATTATTAAATCAAACTTTTATTCAAAAATTATATTATTAAATATTGACAACTGACTTTAATTAATTAAGTAGGAATTTAATCAATTAGTCGTAAGATATTTTGATTTATTGTCAAAATTAAATAATATAATTTAGGAATAAATATAATTAAATGTAATTAAATAATTAAGTGGCAGTGTTAAATTTGATTAATTAAATATTTAGAATATTGAATTAATCAAACTTTAGGATAAATAAGATTTATCGCCAAATAATTATTAAATTAAGAATAATTATGATAAATTAAGAATATTTCTAGGAATATTCCCCAATGCAGAATTTAAGATAATCGATTAAATTCGATAATGTGCAGATGTGCCTTAGGTTAGGACTTTTGTATCGATTTCATTCGTTTTGAAGATGTAGGAGGTTAATGAACCTATAGCCCCTTTTTGGGGTATAACACATATGATGTTGCTATATTAAAATACTTGAAATTAGAGTTTTGAACCAAAGTTTTGGTATTACAATGTCTAATTTTTCTTTATCTTTTTTATTTTTGTTGAATGTTCAATTTGGGCTAATAGCGAAGGACTTAGGGGTATCTATTCGGCCAAAATACGTCTAGGTATGATCCTTGCCTCATCCCTTATGATGTTGGAGCCTTTGCATTCAATAAGACTTGATACCCAGTGTTCTCATTGAGAATCAAACCACTGATTCCTTATCTTTTCAACAGACAAAATAATAGAAATCACTGCAATACTCAATTCTAATCTTGATATTATCATTTTTCATGTTGAGATAAACGTAGTCAATCTATTTCTTTTATAATCTTGATCTTAATTTTATTTATTTTGTTACGTGTTGTGACCGAATCACAACACTGCCCATTGTTGGTGGGGGCCCCTTATCTTTTCAGCGGCTTGGCTCTCTTGTTTTCATTTTCTCATTAGCTATTGGTACTGTAATCACCCAAAAATGGCCATCTAGACTATTAGCCCCTTTCTAGCATTATTTACTAAATTTATCAATTGTTTATTCTTGATCAAATCCTAATTTTATCATTTATTCAATTATATTTTATGGATTAACCATTTTATCTTAAGTCTTTATTTAATTAAAAGGAATTCCCTCCCCTTTTATTAAATAAAAAGCCCCCACTTACCTCTTATCCTAAGTTGCGCAAATAAAGCATTATTCCTATTTTATAAATAAGAAGAAAAAACTTTTTGTTTCACATGGGGCACAAAAGTCAACACTTGTCTCTCATTGGAGGAAACTTGTGCACAAGGATTGCTCTCACTTTCAAACTCCACCCTTGATGAAATATTTTGCCTCTTAATCTTTATAGTCCATTTATCTTTAAAAGGAGAGCTCTCTTCTCATTCTAGGATCCCCACTCTTGATGCTAATGTTGTGTTGTAGGTTTTCTTGGTGCCATTGGAGCTTTTGAAGAACTTGTTGCATTTTAGTCCTTATATTTTCATTATAGCTTAGTTCTCATGGCATTCTTAGCTTAGTTTCTTTTCATGCTTTAGCTTCATAGTAATTTTTAGTGGCTAATATTCACCAATTGGCTAATTTTGGAAATTTGAGAATCCAAATTTAGCTAATAATTCAAGATTTAAGGCAACCTAAATCGCCACTTTTTTACAAAATTTTGATTTAGAATTATTTAAATCATAAAATAATTTATTTTATTAAAAACTTGAAGTTGAAAATTCGTCACAATATTTGATACATGATTATATTTGATTCACCAAAATTTTATAATAAGTTGTGGAAATTTAAATTTATTCTCTAATAATATATCATGATTATTAGTTATTGTAGGGATCTATCACCAAATTTTAGTTGGCATTACTGACTTAAAGTATAATCTAGTGACCCTCATTATATTCTATGAGGTAAAAATGTTACTATTTGGTTTGTAATGCTTATGGGGGCTAAAATTTCTTTCAGATTGTTAATCTCAATATAAATCAATGGTCTTGAAGAAATTTTGGGGCCCATTGATATTTAAAAATATCAATACATTTGTCTCACACAATACAATGAGGTTATTAGATTGTATTTTAAATAAATGGTAGCAAATAATTATTACAAAGCCTATTCCTTAAACCCATCAAAGATTTCCACATTAAGCCTAATAATTTTTTATAAAAGTTCTATTTTTTAAAATAGAAGTATTCACCATGGTGATTAACTAATTCTTTTTTATTGTTTGAGATTCGCCAATATTTTCTACAAAAAAAATTGTTACTAAAAAATAATTGCCAATAAGAATAGATTTTTTTTCAAAAAGTTTGAGAGATTCGCCAAAAGAAATTAATTTTTTTTTTCAAGAAAATGAATGATTCGCCAAGATTTTATATCTTTTTAAAGAGGGGGTTTTCTTAAAGATTACCCTATTTAGCTTAGTTCACATAGTTTAATTAGAAATGGCCTGTAACACTCTCATTTCCATAGTTTAGTTGCATTCTTGCATTCTCATTCTAGCATAGCTTGCATTGCATTTGTCATTGTGATTCTTGAAGATATTTCCATTCTTGCCCTTGTCTCTTTGAATCTTCCATTGCATGGTTTACTAGCAAGGTTGCATGCTTAATAGCTCTAGCTAAGAGCCCTCTAAACATCCTTGCACTCCATGCCTAGGGAGCTCTAGGTCACTTTTGAAGGTGTCCAATCCATGGATGCCCTTGGAATCAGTGACTTAGAGAAGTGCACATCTTGAGTGTACATTTTTGGCACCCATCGTGGGGCAGAACAACTCTATTTTGCCTTTCTTTTCTTGTATTTTTACTTCATTTTTGTCACTTTTATCTTGTTGTTTTGGTTGTTTTTTTGTATTTTCTGACAGGGTATCGTAAGAAATTTTGACAGTGTTGTACGATAATTTCTTACATATCTGTGTGATACTTTGCCAGTCAAAAGTATCATATGACCATATAGAACTCTATCATCTAGCTATATAACATTCTATCACCTGGAGCAGTGTGAAGTGTCATTCATAACAGAAGTATCGCACCCTTATACTGCAAAGTATTGTATGAACTTCTGCCAGCAAAAACTATTGCCCAGGCCTAAAAGTGACTATTTTCGGTTCTTTTTCTGTAAGATTCATGTTTTCTACTTTCTGGTTTTTTATTTGTTGTGTTAGGGCAGAGGTTTATTTGTAGATTATACTTGGTTTTGTTGTACTAACCCTTGTGGACCTAACGAGTTGTGCTTGTAGGTGTGCCCTAATTACTTGCATAGTTTGCTAAAAGAACGCATGTCAAAGCTTCAAATGCACAAGGGCTACTATTCTTTCTTCCAGGGTTGCCCAAAGCATAAAAACCAAACAACCAAGTGCTTGTTCTTTCCTTTCATTTTTAAGTGCGACATTATACTAGTTCATTTTCTTAGGCACTTAATATCTTGTCATTAGAGTCTTTTGGTGGTAGGAGAGTATGGTCTTCATCCTTGTGGTGAACCAGAAATCTTGACCCACCTCTAGATTTTGAAAGCAAGAGGGCTAATTGAACATTTCTTCATGTGTTTGGGAAAGGCTTTTGAGATAGGAGAGTATGCTCTTCACCCTTGTGGTGAACCAAAAATCTTGACTTTCAAGGGTTGATCCGCTTCTTGTTTACTCTAGAATCCTTTAGAGGGCCTGCTCTTGAGCAATCAAGAGGAATGACCCAAGTGGGGACAAGCTAATACCTAGCTATTCTGACCCACTATAAACTCAAGGCTATTGAGGACACAAAACCTTGGTAGACTTAATACTTGTCTTTGCTTAGTATGAGTACTTGTGGGATTGTGACCATGACAAAAATGCTAAGCAAGAATGTTTAAGGTAATCTTGTGGCTGTGAGGTCTGTTACTGGCCACAAGGTAAGGAGTCCCTTCAGGGAGAAAGAGGGGTATTCCAAATGAAATTCCTTATTATGAACCTTAGATAGAAGCTACCCAATTTCATGGCTCAACATCTTGGTGCAAGGATCGGTCCTAGTGGACTACCCAAATCACCCCAAGATTTTACACTCACCATCTAAGTTCCTTTGGTTGTGTCTTTGGCACTTTCATGACAAAGCCAATATCTATTATGGGAAACCACTTTGTGTGAGGCAATGGGACATCAAGTGTGGGCTAAGTTGTTGAGTATTGAGCCTTTGTCTTTCTAGGTTAGCAAGTGCTTGAAATGTCTTCACTGTGATCTACCCGTATAAACATTCTTAAACATCAAACATCACAGTAGTGTACATAGGTTTTTTTGTTTTGATATCCAAAGTGCATGTCTTGGCAATGTTTCTTTTGCCCTTTTTCAAGTGTTTTATGACATGTTTGATCCCTCACTATTTGCAAACCCATCTATTTTCTGTTGTTACTACATTCCAAACTGAGAAATTGAACTTATAAAACTATAACTTTGATCAAATTACCTTCAAATTATCGCATCAACTGCCTGGTTACTATCACATTGCTTTGTGTGAAATATCATCTGGCCAAATTGTATCATCTTGCTATCCTACAAACTATCGCACATAATCATTTTGTTGTCTTATTGTTATCTGCAATCTGAAGCTGTCAAATTTGAATCTTAGTTTGTCGCAGAGTGTCCTTGTTTGTTCTTACCTGAATCTGGCCTATTATTTGCATAATTAAGTTTGTTCTAGACTAAGAAAGATGAGTTAAAACTATTGGGTTTGAGCCTATCAAATGCTACTTTTGATCACTTGTCACACTAAAATTACCTCTCTAGCTATTTGCTAATTGAGCTTCTTGCTCATATCTCAGCTTGAGTCAATTGACTGTTGTAAGTTCTTGAGCACCTTTGACAAGCCATCTCTATTCTACTATCTTGACAAGTGATCTTCATTGGCTTTGGTCATCTCAAAATCTAAGAAATTTTGCCTCATTCTATTGGTCAAACAACATTTCTTTTCATTCCAGTTACAACTTGGTTTCAATTTGAGCAAGGGAGTCACCCTCCATTCAACTATACGTAGTTACCCTCTCCTACAAGATGCTCATGAGCACCAGTTAGTGATGATAGTTCTAGCCCAAACAAATTTGAGGATTCCAAGGATCCCAAGGCTACCCCATGGTATAAAGGAGGCTTCCTTTTTTCTGCATTCAAGACCCCCAAAAGCATGGATAGTGTCTCACTTACCATGACTAAACAAGAGAAATATTACCATTTGTAAGAACACTTTGAGCATAGAGACAACCAAGAACACTTAGATAAAGAGTAATATAAAAGCCTAATGGATGCTGCTAGGTGCATGACTTCAAGAGGAATGTCTCATGATCAACCCGAGATCAGTGATTATGAAAATAGACCTCCTTTTGGTACTAGTGGAAATCATGGTAACATTGAACCACCAAGGTCCCCTCCAAGACAAACTTTTGTTGCACCTTCTTCACCTCCTAGGCCTCCTTCCTCTCATCATGAGGAAGAGGCCAATGATGAAATTTCTAGTGAAGAACTTATTAGGTTTGAACAAGATGAGGCTTCCCAACATTTGATGCATAAACTTTTAGAGCGTAATGGAGATCAATACTTTCAATACATGACTTCTAAAGGATACAAGCTCCCTCCTGGTTATGATTTCTACCAAATCATTCAAGAAAGAGTGCCAAACAAGTACAAAATCCTTAGAGATGAATTACAATGAATGAACCGGTGTCTCACTGAACTTGCAATAGAAAAGGAACCTCCAAAGGTCTATTTTGTAGAATCTATTTGTACTCTTCCCTTTGATAGGAGTCTATACATGGTCCTGTTTCCTAAGGATATTGAGGTTCCCAAATATGATAATTTTGATGGAAATGGTGATCCACATGACCATGTGCATCATTTTTACACTCTTAGCATGGACTTCCTTCAAGAGGACACATTTCTACTACAGTTGTTCCCTAGGAGTCTAAGAGGACAAGCTCTGGAATGGTTCACAAAATTGACACCCCCTCTCAAGACCTTTGATGAGTTGACTAGGTGTTTTACTCAACATTATTTGTACAACATTCAATAGACTATTACCATGATAGATCTAGGTGCTCTCAAGAAAAATCAAGGTGAACCATTCACTACCTACTTGCAATGTTGGAGGTCGTTATATTCTAGATATCCTCATCAACTACCTGAGAGGGAAAAGATCGACATCTTTGTCAACACTCTTGTACTTGAATTATATTACGATCTAAGGAAACAACTATTTTCCTCTTTCAATGACATGGTTGAAAGTGTGTATTGTATTGAGGATGTTTCCATAAGAAAAGTGGATATTGTCATCAACAAAGATACCAGGGGTAATGGAAAGGACAAAAACAAACCCTGAAACAAAAAAAAATATGTTGTCAATGATGGGGTTGTGGATTTTCCTAAAGCTAAAGAGCCCACTTTCCACCTCTCCAATGCTATCTACATAGCTAAACAACAAGAGGTTGCCAACACTCAAAGTGCATCTAAACCTCAATATGCAGACAAACCCAAGAAGTCATATCAATGACAAGTCTACACCAAGTTGGCTGAGCCTTATGATGTGATTCTTAAGACCTTGGTTGCCAACAAGTATCTTACACTTCCTAAAAATTCTCCTCCCTTCAATCCACCAATTAAGCCTGATTGGTGGAAAGAGGATCATTTTTGCAATTACCATAGAAGTAAGGGACATAACACGGATAATTGTTTCAAGCTCAAAGATGCTATTCAAGATCTTATTGATGGAGGCACAATTCTCACAAATGGCTTGGTTAAGAATTATGATCACAAGGCCTTCAAAACCCCTCTACCTGAGTATGAAAAGGGGGAGTCCTCTCAAGAGGACAAGAAAAATCATGATGCCAAGATCAATTATACATATACTAGCAAGGAGAATGTGATCAACATGTTAGAGCCTATTGAGAGTGTTTTTATGATGAGATCTCAAGGTAATAGTGATGTCAATCATGATACACCTAAGTTGGTCTTGTAAACACTTGATGGTTTATCCTCCTGAAGTGAGACACTGAATGCTATTACTAGGGGGCAAGCCAAAATCATCCTTCAAACTGCTCACAATCCCAAACAAGCCTCATCTTCTAAACAAGAAGCTCCTTTAGCCATGTCTAGCTATGATCTTGTTCACCAATTACAATGAACACCGGCCCAAATATCCATTTTTGAGTTGCATGAGCTATTCCCCTTGCATAAAGAGATCCTTGAAAAGGCTCTACGCATAGTGAATGTCCCAAATAACATTGATCTAGATAGGTTCCAGACTATGGTCAATCATATCTCATCTCCTCACTATCTCTCATTTTTTGTAGAGGATGACACGTCCCTTAGTCAGCCACATAATCTTTCTTTACATATCAAGGTCCAAGTCTACCATACTCGAGTCCGTTGAGTCCTGATAGACAATGGTGTGGGGTTGAATATTGTTTCCTTTCATGTTGTGCAACAATTGGGATTGTCCAAATTTGTTGTAGATCCTCGGTGAAAGATCACTATCAAAGCATATGATGAAGTGGAGAGGTCTTCAAAAGGTCTTATTGTGCTTCCTATCCGAGTGGGCCTAGTTGTGAAAGATGTTGTGTTTCAAGTATTAGACATCCCACTCACATACAACATTCTTTTGGGTCATCCTTGGATCCATGACATGCAAGTTATTCCATCTACCTACCATCAATGTGTCAAATTCCCATACAATGGAGCTAAAATTGTGATTCCTGGGGACAATGCTATTGCTATTAATACTTGCACTATCACTGAAATGTTTGTCCCACACAATAAACCCTCTCATGATCCTAGTGCATCCCTTATTGCTACTGAGCAGAAGTTAAAAATGATGAGTATTGGTATGGGTGAATACACATTGGATTATATTACTACTATGCCTATCTCTCCTAAATCATATAGTAGACCTTTAGACAAGGTGAAGCCTTCTGCTTCTGCCATGACAATTTTTGGTACCTTTTTTCATGCGTCTGTACCCTTAGAGACAAAACAAGGTGTTAGAAATTGGATCTATAGAATGGATAAATATAGTACGAAAGTTGCTACTCCCATCTCCCCTAGATGCTATGGTAAAGGCTACACATTTTTGCAGAAAATGGGCTATCAAGGTCAAGGACCTTTAAGTAATAATGGACACACTCTAGTTGAACCTTTGAGTCATACCGATG
The DNA here is from genome assembly GCA_027943335.1 of Chamaecyparis obtusa. Taxonomy (NCBI): domain Eukaryota; kingdom Viridiplantae; phylum Streptophyta; class Pinopsida; order Cupressales; family Cupressaceae; genus Chamaecyparis; species Chamaecyparis obtusa. The sequence continues at coordinate 371,714 of BSBK01008157.1, forward strand.
GTCAACACTCTAAGGATACCATGGGTCTAGGATACTGTGCTGAAGAAAACCCCCTTGAATGTTCCAAAAATTCTCCCATGATTAGTGACTTAGATATAGATATGGATGAATCACCACTATACACTATGGCCCAAATGGGAGACGGTCTCCCTTCTACTTCACTCCTTTGGGGAGAAGAATGCATACCTAATGATGACATAGCTAAAACTTCTATGCCTAGAGGTAGACAATGTAGAAATATTATGTGGTTACTAGAAAGAGGAGACCTCACACATAATAGCATGAGTTCCTATAGTTCTAGGCATCCTAAACCTTCTTGGTGCAAACATCCCAATAGAAGTTCAAGGATAGATTCAAATGAGTATGAATGGGACACTCTCTCAGATGGATCTTCCATAGTGGATATGGAAATTGATGTGATTCATACTTATAGTGCCCAACCCGATGTGGTTTATGAGTCTTGCGTAGGGTCTGATGAGTTTGATCCGCATATTTCTGTAGTGAACCACACTGGTCCTTCTATGCCAAATCTAGATCTTGATACTTTTGGAGCCTACTCTATAGGGTCAACTTCTCTCGTCACCAAAGATGATCCCTATCACATCAATAACCTTGAACCTATCACTTCACTTCCTCTCATACACCCAAATCTCATAGATTGGTCTACCTAGGATCAAAGACCTACATTGCCTTCCTTCCAAAATGACTATGAGATCACTTGTTACCTCAATTTCACTGAACCTGTCACCTCTTCCACCAGCAAACCAGCAACAAATATGATAGAATCAGATATCAAATACCTCAGTCATAAAATCAAAAGAAAAAAGAAATCGTCAGATGGTGAAAACCACATTGTGGTAGTGTTCGAACCCCAAAATAGTAAAAATAAAGACGTATCTAAGGGTGAAAACCTCTCTGAGGCACCCGAGGATGAGGTGCTTGGTACTCTTCCCAACTACTTCATGGAAAGATCTTTATTTCTGATAGAACCTACACAGTCAATCAACTTAGGGATAGAGGAGTCTCCTAAGATAATCCATGTAGCTCAGTCCCTCTTGGCAGAGGAGAAGAAACAATTTACCACTTTTTTTCAGGAGAAAAAGATCAACTTTGCATGGACATATTTGGACATCCCTTGTTTGGACACTGAGCTTATTATGCACCACCTTTCTATTGTTGCAGGGGTGAAACCTAACAAATAGAAACTCAGAAAGATGCATCCCCATGTGGCATTATTGGTTAAGGCTGAACTTGAGAAGCTTCTAAAAGCTAACTTCATAAGAGCTATTGACTATGCTGAATGGATTTCCAATATTGTTCCTATTTCCAAACATGATAAGTCCATTCGCGTATGCACTGACTTCAGAGATCTAAACAAAGCATTCCCTAAGGATGATTTTCCACTTCCAAACATCGATATGATAGTGAACATGATAGCGGGCTATGAAATGTATTCCCTTATGATTGGCTTCTCCAAATATAACTAGATCAAAATTGCCCCTGAAGACCAAGAGAAGGAAACTTTCACATGCGCATGGAGTACCTTTTGTTGGAATGTCATGCCATTTGGTCTTAAGAATGCTGGTGCAACCTATCAGAGAGTTGTGACTACCATATTCCATGATATGATGCGTAAAAACATGGAAGACTATGTTGATGACACACTTGCTAAATCACAACAAAGAAGCACTCATTTGTCTAATTTGAGTTTGATATTGGACCGCATGGAATGATTTCAACTCAGATTGAATCCTAAGAAATGTGCTTTTGGTGTCACTTGTGGGAAACTGCTAGGCTATATCATATCAGCAAAAGGAATAGAGGTAGACCTAGAAAAGGTGCAGGCTATCATGGAGATGCCACCTCCTCACAACATAAAATAATTAAGGGGTCTCCAAGGCCATCTCTAGTCCATTAGTGTGTTCATTTCTCAATTAGTTGACAGAGCTTAATCTTTCAACAAGAATTTGCATAAAGGGGCTACTTGCATATGGAATGAGGAATGTCAAAAGAACTTGGACCAAATCAAGGATTACCTAGAAAAACCTCTTATTCTTATGCCACCTATCCAAGGGAAACCTTTGATACACTACATATCTACTACAATTAATTCTTTAGGAGCTCTCCTTGCACAACAAGATGGTATGGACAAAGAATGAGCTATCTATTACATCAGTCACACCTTGGTTTCTTATGAGCTCAATTATACTAGCATTGAAAAAGCTTGTTTAGCAGTAGTGTTTGCATCCCAAAAACTCAGACATTACATGCTCACACATACTACGTAGCTAATCACTAAAATTGATCCTTTAAAGTACCTCTTAAGAAAAACTGAGCTTACTAGATGACTTGCTAAATGGATGTTGATTCTTTCAGAATTTGACATTCAGTATGTCGAAAGGAAAGCCATTAAATGACAAGAAATCATGGATCAATGGCCAAATTTCCCATGACTGATGATGCTCCTCTTTAGATAGACTTCCCAGATGCTTTGATCATGAATGTCACAAAGGGTGTATGGAAAATGTTCTTTGATGGTTCTCATACACAGAATGGAACTGGCGTTGGAATATTATTTGTTACACCTCATGGATACTCAATTCCTAAATATTATAAGCATCTCTTTCCATGCACCAATAATATAGCTAAATATGAAGCCCTTCTCAATGGTGTTAATCTTTCCCTAGAATGGAGGATTACAAAGTTACATATCTTTGGAGATTCACAACTTGTCATAAATCAAGTAAACAATGATTACCAGACAAAAGATGACAAGTTGATTCCCTACAAGAAGATGATAGACTTGCTTAGTAATTATTTCACATCTGTTACATTCCAAAATATTCCTAGAGCTGAGAATAAGGCTGTTGATGTCATGGCTACTTTTGCATCCATTCTACATTTGGAAGAACATGACTCACGCTTTGAGTTCCTAGTGGAAGAGTTGCATTATCCCACCTATAATTCCCCTGATGACCATGTCATTTACACTGTGGTCCATCATGACTCATCCCGCTATGCTACTATATTTTCCTATCTCCAAGATTAGATTATTCCTAAAAATCTAATGTGCAATGAGAAGCACCAACTCATCTATAATGCCTCACATTTTACGCTCATCTCTAGTGACTTTTATAGGAAGGGTCTAGATGGAACTCTCCTTAGGTGTCTAGAAATAGAGGAGTTAGAAAAAGTGCTAGCTGAAGTCCATGATGGCATATGTGGTTCACACTCTAATGGTCTTGCATTAGCTCAGAAATTGCTTAGGGCTGGCTACTATTGGCCTACTATGCAAGTTGATGTTGTTTGATATGCCAAGTCCTGTAAGAAATATCAACTACATGGGAATCTCATTCATGCTTCTAGACACGAGCTCATTCCCTCTGTTACATACTGGCCATTTTAGTAATGGGCCTTTGACTTGGTAGGCAAAATTTATCCTAGTTCTTCAAGTGGGCATAAGTTCATTATTATAGCTACTGAATATTTTACAAAATGGGTTGAAGTTGTCCCATTGTCTGTAGCTATGGGAAAACATGTTGCCTTGTTTATCTTGAATCACATCATTTGCTACTATGGTATTCCTTCTTCCATAGTCATGGATAATGGCAGCTAGTTCAAGAATAAAGACCTGAAACAATTGTGCAAACAATTCAAAATTAAACAACATTGGTCTTCTATTTACTACCATCAAGGGAATGGCCAAGATGAGGCCTCGAATAAAACATTGCTGAAAATCCTTCATAGGATAGTGCACAAATCAGGCAAGGATTGGCATCTGGAGATCAATCCTGTGCTATGGGCTTATAGAACTTCTATTTGCACGCCTACAGGGGCCACACCTTTTTCCTTGGTCTATGGTTCTGAGGCTATCTTACCATTAGAAGTTGAAATACCATCACTGAGAGTCTCTCTACATGGTTTGATTATTGATGAAGACCATAGGGCCATGAGAGTTTAGGAGCTTACTACTTTGGAAGAACACCACAAGGCCACCTTTGATCACATGCACACTTATCAGAAGAGAATGTATGCTTCCTATAATAAGAAGGTTCATCCTAGAGAGTTCAAAGTGGGTGAATTAGTTATAAGAGAAAATCCTAAGAATCAATAGAATAGAGAGCAAAAAGGCAAGTTCAAGCTGAATTGGTTAGGGCCTTACATCATCACGGTAGCATTTGGGTCTAGGGCCTACCAGTTATCTATGCCAGAGGGAGAAGAGCTTGCCAAACCTATTAATGTTCTACATCTAAAAAATTTCTATGCCTAAGGTTCTTAAGCTCTTTGTATATATCTTATCAATCTTGAAAAAGGTTCAAAAAAATTCTAAAAAGCATATAAAGTCCTTAAAAAATGATCATCCTCATGAAAACCTAGCAATAGGCACCTTGATGTACCATGAAAAAATTAAAAATATCAAAAGTACAAAAAAATTCAAAAAAGATGAAAAAATCTGCCAAGTGGTGAAAACCTGGAAATAGGCACTGCTTGAGACCCTTGCACCTATGTCTATCAGTTTTGTATGGTGCTCATTCACTCCACTTCTCGCTTTGTCTCTCCTAGACTAGAATTGACTCTTGTCTTAGTCTAGGGGGCATACATTGTTTTAGCTTATCTTGGGTCTCTTTGTGCGTTGAGGTTTCTTGGGCAACTTGGTTCACATAGTGTTTCTCAACACTTTCTAACTATTATTTTCAACACTTCCCTAGCGTCAAGTGTTTCTCAACACTTATCAGATATCCTACCCATAGTCTACAATGATACGATATTTCTCACCGGTAGATGTGATACTCAAAGTTTGACTCTATAACCTACACGCATGCACTTAAACACTTGACTCACTGAGACTTTGTGGACTTTATTTCTTTGTGTGCTATCTATGATGATTTCTTTGATGAGTGTTCTCTCCCTAATAGTTTTTGATGATGCATAGCTAGAACACTGGGGGCATGAGGACATGTTTTATTTATTTTCTACCTGTGGGTATATCTTGTTGATCTTACCTATCATGAGTATTTATGTTTATTACACTTGACACTAGGGATCTACAATGTATTATCCTTGACTATTTTTTGCAAGTGCATGCTTATGGTCATCTTGACTTTTGTGTGTCTCGATGCAAGCATAATCTTGGTATACTAAACTTGGGGAACCTCACTGCACTAGTCATCTTAACCTACATGTCTTTGTAAAGCTTGATGATGATTATTAGAGTCGAATGGCTTTGTAACCTTGCAAGTAAACAAATTTTTCATGGTAGATTGCATTCTTAGGTTCATGTTAGTTTAGTTTTGCATCTTCCATATAGAGAGAGCTCTCCTTTCATCTTTCACGGACTTGTCAGTCAACTATGGTCACCTTTTGCTTCTTCTCGATCATGTCTTTCACTTCTTGTCTTTCATATCACATCCTTTTATATTCTTGTCATTACAAGGGGTTAATCTTATCATCATATATATAAAAAGATCATTTTTAGAAACATGAGTCTATATCATAACATGAGAACTAAACATACATCCATGAGAGTAACTATACATGAGCATTTATAAGCATATATCATACATATGATCCAAAAATTTGGATAACGTCTCAAGACATGTCTATACATCGAAAACCCTAAACCTAGGATTGACTCTCCCCCTCATGTGTAGGAGGTGCTGGTGGAGGCCGTGGTCCCATCCTGTCAGCTAGCATGTCTGATCTCCCTGCCCTCTTGGAGTAGAGTGGCAATCGCTGACCCTCAGGCATGGCTGCTATGTATAATCTATGGTAGTATACCACCTATGTCACCTCCCTTCATATGTCTGTGATATCCTCCCATTTCACTCTTTCCTGTCGATCTATCTCAGCCCATGCATCCATAAGATGTTGATCACGAATAGCAATCATAGTCCGCAACTGCTACACCTAGGCCTCTAAGGCCCAGACCCTAACCCGGAGATCCTCTCCTCCTACAGGCTGCTCCTGCCCTACTTCAACCCATCAGAAAAATGGTCTCACCTCCTCCTCCTCCTCACTCTCCTTTGCCTATTTATGTGACCATCTGCGGCCACCTGATCGGGATCCCTGGCCTACCTCCACTCTGCCCCCGCCTCCCCCTCCTCCATCATCTCCATCCCTGCCCGGTTCCTATGGTTGTGCATCTGGGACTGTGAACCTCGAGAAGGGATGTCTTTGGCACTCTGCTATGTACATCATGTCTGCCCCTACATCTGCCATGTCCGACAAGTAGTCCCATTGCTCCCACCGTAACCTTACTGTATCTTGTGCTACTTGCTGGTAATCCAGCATCGATAACCATCCTAGTGTCTCCTACTCTCATACCCTAGCATATGTGGTGGTCTCTACTGCCACTCTTTGTTGCCTACCAAACTACCTCCACACTTAGGTAATCAAAAGACACTCCACAATATCTACATGCATGCCTAGCAATGGTCGGCTACATAGCATGTACCCAAGCTCCTGATCCTTATCTCTCCATTGCTCGCACTGCCTGTATGGTCTCCACTCAAATTTTGTCAGCTCATCTAGTAGTCACTTGTAATATGTAAGGTCCCCACTATGTGGCTGTGTGATGAACCCTATTTATTAGTATATGTAAGGAGTCCTCCACTCTTGAGGCTATACCCGTGGTCGCACAATAGCTATGTGATCCCATGCCCATATCTATGATAGGACAGCCCCGCATGCCCATGATCGGTTGTCCCTATACATGATCTCATGTAGCTCATGATACATATATGCAAGGATCACTAGTCCCCATGCCATCTATCTGGTTCATACCACCAGGTCCATGACCAGTCTCCCCCAGCCTAGTGGGAACCCTCTCTGACTCTGGTCAGTGATGGGAGACTATGCTACTATGGAGCACATGATGCATGACACTGGATAGTCTTGACCATACTCCTCTATCAAATGGTCCCAAATGAGATGTCTATCTATGATGGTAACATCTTGGAAGAGGTCCTGAATGGCCTGCCTCCCTTCTGTGGGAGTCTGATCATAGTATACTTGTGCCAACAAAAAATCATGTCAATTTTCATCATATGGAAACACTACATTAATGAACATCTCTACAAACATGATTATACTCACCACATCTCCATGGCTGGGTACACAAAAGATCTAGTAGACATCCTTGAGTGTGATAGTGGCCTCTCTGGTCGGCAAGTGAAAGGTGTTATGCTCACTATGCCACATCTCTGCTAGTGTTGTTAGTAACCCATGGTTTGCCCATATATGGGGCATCTCCAGCAAGTAACCAAAACCCATCTGAGTCAAAGCTTCACTCCCTAGATCATCTAGATCCTAGACACAACGCAACCCAACCACCCTTGGTGCTCTAATGATGAGTGCCACCAGAACCTCCTGCAAGCCATAAACCTGCAAGCTAGATGTCAGAACATGTCACGATGGATGTCCAAAATCAGTACAAGTAATCTCAAAAGCAAAAATTGTCTCTACACATGTTATATTGCTCAAATTAAAGTCATGCGATACTTCTTATTATACTAGTGTGACACTATTTACTGATACTATATCGTGTGATACTTTCTTGTATAGTGGTGCGATACTTTTGCCTCATGCGATAGTTTGCACCTTGTTGCATGACATTTCATCCAAGCTCATGCGATACTTTCTTGGATGACTGTGCGATACTTTGTGGCCCCATAAAGTTTCACACAATATAGTATACAGTAGGCATGTGATAATTTTAAAGTATCGCATGATGTTTCACTAAGGTACAATTTGAAAATTCAAAAAACATGCTTTAAATGCAATAAATAACTCAAAACAGCCAGTTTTTATGAAAACTTACCAGGGCACCATACTGAGGAGGCTAGTTGTACAACCGACCGTGCTTGAATTGATGTGCATGAATGGGAATGCCTACCTACTGAGCCATAGTCTCTCTCAAATCTCTCAAATTTCTCAAAACTCACATAAGACAAATGAATTTGAAAATGACCTTTTCACCCCTTATAGCATTTTGACCTTTTCACCTAATTTTTAAAATATCTTAGAATTTCACAAAAATTGCACCCTTGGCTAATTTCAATGTCCTAGATCCATTTTCGGGATCTAAATCAAAATCTAAGTTCATCTTGATGGTCAAAATCACATTTTAAAGTTCTTCTTCTTCTACACAGTTGGCTAACCATTTGAGGCCTGATCCTTCGATGTTCGCTAGGGCATCTTCATCTATTCATCTCCATCTCCCTCACCCTTCTAGTCTTTCATTCATTTCCTTCTCTTCATCTCTCTGAGGTTTTGACTTTATCTTTATCTTATATCTTTCTCAGTCAAACCTAGTCAAACTTAGGCATATTCTCACTGCTTGATGGTTATCCTATTATCTTTCATCTTTGATTATGATTTCTGGTGATTTGATCATGTTGCTCTCATCTTGCTTCTACATTTCCTTTACCTCATTTTGATTTCAATCCTGAGGGGGCAGACATATTCTATCAGCTAGTCTTCAGAGCATATGCTTGACCATTCGATTTGCTCTGATTGATCTATCTATCTATTGTGCTTGACATGTTAGTTCTCATCTAGAGTTCTGATACTATCCATCTCTCTCCTAAGTGTTCAGTACTGTTTCTACCAAGCTGACCATGCATGATTTTCTATCTCTCTACACTTCATTCTTTGGAGTCAGATCACTATCTATTGCCTTCTTGGCTTATCTATTCTTTGACGTAATGTGTTCCTAGATCGAGCACACATTAGTCAAAGAGGGGCAAATGTAATCACCCAAAAATGGTCATCTAGGCTATTAGCCCCTTTCTAACATTATTTGCTAAATTTATCAATTGCTTATTCTTGATCAAATCCTAATTTTATCATTTATTGGATTATATTCTATGGATTAACCATTTTATCCTAAGTCTTTATTTAATTAAAAGAAATTCCCTCCCCTTTTATTAAATAAAAATCCCCTACTTACCTCTTATCCTAAGTTGCACAAATAAAGCATTATTCCTATTTTATAAATAAGAAGAAAAGGCTTTTTGTCTCACATGGGGCACAAAAGTCAACACTTGTCTCTCATTGGAGGAAACTTGTGCACAAGGATTGCTCTCACTTTCAAACTCCACCCTTGATGAAATATTTTGCCTCTTAATCTTTATAGTCCATTTATCTTTAAAAGGAGAGCTCTCTTCTCATTCTAGGATCCCCACTCTTGACGCTAATGTTGTGCTGCAGGTTTTCTTGGTGCCATTGGAGCTTTTGAAGAACTTGTTGCATTTTAGTTCTTATATTTGCATTATAGCTTAGTTCTCATGGCATTCTTAGCTTAGCTTCTTTTCATGCTTTAGCTTAGTTCACATAGTTTAACTAGTAATGGCTTGTAACACTCTCATTTCCATAGTTTAGTTGCATTCTTGCATTCTCATTCTAGCATAGCTTGCATTGCATTTATCATTGTGATTCTTGAAGATATTGGAATTCGTACCCTGGTCTCTTTGAATCTCCCATTGCATGGTTTACTAGCAAGGTTGCATGCTTAATAGCTCTAGCTGAGAGCCCTCTAAACATCCTTGCACTCCATGCCTAGGGAGCTCTAGGTCTCTTTTCAAGGTGTCCAATCCATGGATGCCCTTGGAATCAATGGCTTAGAGAAGTGCACATCTTGAGTGTACAGGTACTATCTCATAACATTCTAAGATTGATTTTTGGAGTGGGTACACACAGAAGTATCCTTCACAAACATACAAGGCCTTGGTTGAAGAAGATGCTTGAGAAAGAAGAAACGAATATCCTAAGCGCAAACAAAAACCTGTTAGAAGAAAAGAGTCCATATCTAGCCATTCATGAAATGCTCAAGAAGTGCTATGAAAATATTTGATCATAGCTTGTGTTGCATTAGGCTCTGGTTACACCCTATAGAGAAATACATCAATAATCTTCTTTGAGTGAATTCATTAGAGACATCCACTCATCGAAACCACACTCAAGGACCAGTCACGTCAAGAAGGAATTTTCCAAGCACAAAAATGGGCTCACAATGTTTAAAAATAATTTTAATCCCCTGCATATCCAATCCGATGATATTAATTGATAATCCACGAGATCTCAAGTATGAGAGAATCTTATTATGTAACTAACCGTATGCCCACCCAAGCTCATATTGATGAAGGAAGATGGCCACAAGCATGTCCAAGTACAAATGAACTACTCTCACATGATATCAGGATCCATTAAAGAAGAAAAACTTTAAGTTGTGAAATGAAGTCAAGCTACTTTACAGAATATTGGGGTAAACCAATCATAGGGAGATTCCAAACACAATGATATTGGTTGTAATGATTAAATTCATGATGTGAATAATAGAGGTCTTTTGGCAGCGATTAGGAAGCATGCAATTATCCATGGAAACTTGAAAGGGAATAGGAGATCTCCACTCAATCTAGAAATAACATGCTCATCAAGGAGGGTCAATAGAAGAGTGAAATCCTTTACCCTCACCAATTCCCACTCATGTGCCTACTTGGATGCATATCTAGCTTGGTCATGAAACTTTCCTAAGGGCGAAGAATCCTTTACTCCTCCCAATTCCTGCTCGTGCACCTAATGAAGTGCAAGTCAACTGGGTCAAAGGAACATTGAAGCAAAATTCCATCACTAAGACAAAATATCAGTCTGATGTTATCTCAGGCATAAAACACGGCTACTTGTGGAATGTGTGTTAAGGACATAATCTGACACCCACGAGAAATCCTACTCAAAGTTCTTGAAAACCATGTTTCCAAGCATGCTAAGGAATTAGTCCAAAGAACAAGAATTTGACACCCACTAGAAATCCTGCTCGAAGGTCTTGACAGCCATGCTTTCAAGCACGCTAAGGAGTTAGTCCAAAGAACAAGAATCTGTCACCTTGCAAGAATCCTACCCAAATATTTTGTCAATTGCAAATATGAGAGGGTCAAAAAACATGCCTAAAGAAGAAAAAAATTGGCACTCACGAGAAATCCAAGGGTATGTGCAGGATCATGGTATGCCAAAAAGTGGCAATGTGAAAAAGAAGTCCTGATTGATAGACTCTTTGAAAAACAACTATAACTTTCAAACAATATAACATTTTTGAAATCTAAAATATGCATCACATTCTATGCTTCACCTAATACAATAATAATAAACAATTATTTCAATTGGATGAAGTTTAGACTAAGTTAAGGTGGTCAGACATGAGATTTTTTATATTCAGAAAAATTTGTAGGAGAAAAATCACAATTAATTATTTACTTAGAAAAAAAATACAAAAAATATACATCACATTTGGACATGAGTTTACTACTTTTATCTAGAATCTTATAAAAAAATATTATCATTTGATTTTGTTTAATGTGGTCAGACATAAATCTACTTGTTATGTTTCTAGTCTTGATTGATAAACTTATTGAAAAATAGCTATAACTTTCAAAATGTATAACATTTTTGAAATCCAAAAAATGTGTCACATTCTGTGCTTTTCCTACTACAAGAAATTTTTTTTAAAAAAGTCTTCAATTTGATAAATTTTAGACTAAGTTAATGTGGTCAGACACAAGAGTTTTTATATTTTGGAAAAGTTGTAGAAGAAAAATCATAATTAATTATTTATTTGGAAAAAAAATATTAAAAAAATGTGTCACATCTGGACATGAGTCTACTACTTATATCTAGAGTCTTGTAAAAAAAATTTATCATTTGATTATGTTTAAGGTGGTCAGACATACACCTACTTCTTATTTTTTCTTAAAATTTTTGAACTACTACATTGGAATTTGAAAATTTCAACATATAGAATAATTATTTTTCAAAAAAGGACTAGTATCTTAGAAACTAAGTTCAATTTTCAACAGATTCTCTTCTTACATATTTTTGATATAATATTTATAACTTTTTCAAATTTTTATGTCAACTTGCCTAAACCTGATTTTCTGAATTTACATTGCCACTTAAGGGCCTAGTTTGGCATACCATGATCCTACATATACCCCCAAAACAACAATAGAATGAGGTGAATAAATTTTGAAAAGAGATTTTTTATGTCTGGGACCTTGGTGATCATGGAATTTTGAAAATGTTCAACGACAAGCAATCTCAACCCATGATGGAATCAACAAACAACAATAGGATTCAAAATTTATGTTGAGATGAGAAACCAAATCCATTTCGGTGCTAAATTAAAAAAAATTAACTAAATATTAAATTTTATATTGAATATTTAATTGTTAAATTTGTGAGAATAAATTGATTTGAAGCACGGTTTTAAAAATTGAAATAATAAAGTTTTTTTATTCAAGTTTTAAATTTTAAATTGATTCAATATTAATATTTATTAATATTTAATTAATCAATTTTCAAAATCAAAAAACCAAAATTAGAAAATAAAACTTGAATTAAATCGATTATGGATTTAAATGAAAAAATTAATTGAATATTGATTTTTATTAATACTTAATTAAAACAAAAATTGATAAAATAAAAAGAAATAAAAATGAAAATTGGAAATTGCTTTAAGAAGATCTTTTGATTTTATGCTTTAAAATGTGAAATTGATTAAATATTGATTTTACTAATATTTAATTAATTAACTTCAAAAAATTGAAAAATTGAAAAAATAAAAAAAATGGAAAATCAAGAAGTAGATAAAACTTCATGAATACAAAGCACTCAAATTGGTAGATTCTAAAAAGCGAGAAAAAAAACTCAGACAAGTGGCAGATAATCTCTTCAAAATTGGAATCTTGGGAGACAAATAAAGTAGTTTCCTAAATTGGCTTGCAGTCTTTAAAGCAGTTTTCTAGGTTTTGCAACTCTATAAGAGAAGGCCTCTCTTATTTCATTCTCGCATAAATCAAGAAGAGAAAGCTTGAGGGTATTCTTAAGAGGAGAGAGAGAGAATTGTTGTTTTTGAAATACATGAAGTTCTTAGCAAAAGGATTATTTCTTGGAGAGTGAAGAAATTTGTAAATTTTTTAGATTTTCATCAATAAGTCGATAAGAGGCACAGATTTCAATGAGGAGAGAGAAAATCCAATGTTGAGCAAGATGGAGAAATTCTAGCAAATTTCTAAATTTTGGGAAGAAATGATTTGTCCTTCTTTTTTCGTGCTCTTATAAGTTTATTTTCTATTTTGCAAATGGCAGAGCCTAGAGGAACTAGCATAAGCATGAGACAATTGATAAAGAATGAAGAGAGAGAGTTCTACACAGAGTCCAAACTTGTCTCAAAGTGGATTAAAGTGAAGGACATGAATCTTGGATTCCTCATTATGAATGAGTTCCAGAGGAGGATGTTTGGCTACAATTAGGATAGTGAACAACAGAATTGTAGTTGTAGTTGGATTCCCTCGCACCTTTCAGCATGTTGAGTTGATTGTGGAATGTGCAAAACATTACCAATCCAGTGATATAATGATTACGGACTCGTATGGGAATATCGTTGTAGATCCCTCCCCACCAGCTATCACTGATGCATTCGGGATCCCTTCATCTCAGAGGTTGGTCTCGAAGGAAAAGGAGAAGGCGCACAAAGTTTACACAATTGGATTTCAACAATGTGAGGAGATCATCAACAACAAATGGATGATGAATAAATCCCACTACTCCAAGTTGCCCAAGGAGCTTGTGTGGCTGCATTTTCACTGGGAATACATGTTAGATGTTCTTGATGCATTTAATATGTTTAATCACTACATTATCTTGTTGAGTGTTGTTGGAATTAATACTATTGTCATTCATGTTTTGTTACTAATGTCAACATATGTTTCTATGAAAAGAACATACTGGTTATTACAGTGTACAAATACTGTACGGATGATTCAGAATGAGAAAACATAGATTTGTGTATGAGGAGGTGTTGTGATCTTATATATAAGATCACATGTTGTAATATTGCATATTGGTTGGGAAATAGAAGATTTGGTGAGGACTGGTTTCTAAGTTGTGATAGTGGAATCTAACAGAGTAAGTCTCTGTGTTTTGAGCATATCTTATAAGTGATGTGGATGTATCGTCAGAAAATGGAAGGACTTCCATTTAAGAATGGTTTAGCCCTTTGAGTAGGTGGTCAAGGGTCATGTCAAGCACCTTGAGTGGGTCTTTGATTGGATCTAGCTTTTCCCCCTTGTTCTTCTTCTCTCTCCACCTGTTTACAACTCCTTTCTGGCACCTTTTCCTGAAGATATGTGATCTTTGATCTCAAGGTCAAGGATGACCTTCTAGGTCAAAATTGACCTTGACTTTGACCTAGGTCAAGGATGACCTTGACCTTGACCTAGGTCAGAGTCAACCTTGACCTTGACCCTAGGTCCAAATTTCAAATTCTGGAGGTTTCGAGATGTCGGGCTTCAGAATGTTTTATTTCCCGCTTGTGGGTCGGCTGTTTCAGTTTTGGAATGGTAAAATCTTAAATTTTATTTAATCTAGGTTCATTTCTAGGGGTTAAGGCTTAATTATAATTTAATTCTCCTATTTCGGGCTCTCTAGAATTTTGTGCCCTAGACTAGTATAAAAAGAAGCCTTCCTCTTTCATTTTCATCATCCACTCACCATTGAATTCAAGCATTAGTGGAATCAAGTGATCAAGAAATCATTAAGAAAGAAAGAAGGAGAAGGAAAGCATTCAAGAATACATTCATCCTCAAGCATCCAAGCATTCAACCATTCAAGATCCAATTCATCAAGGAGATCTATTGATAGCAATTGAAGGATTCAATCTCTTTGGAGCCCTCTTGTTGAAGATTCCTCCATCCACATTCATCCAAGCTTCTTCCTATTGCAAGATCCACTCAAGATTGGTGTTGAAGATCTAATGAAATTGATTTTATACATCCTACATTCAAGTCTACATTCATTTGAAGCATTTATACTTGTGGATTCAAGGATTTGAATCCTTCACAAGGATTTCAACATAAGCAAGGTGAATAGTTCCATTTACTTTGTTTATATATTGCAATTTCAATTACATTTCAAGGTTGATTACAAACCGAGATTTGACCAAGGAAAACCCCTCATCCAAAAAAGAATAACCTTTTTCTTGTAGACCCAGGTGTGGGACAATGAATATCAATGCAGATCTGAGTACCCTTTTCGGTGAACTTTGGGATCTGCAAACATAATTTTCATCGAAATAGTGCAGGTCAAGGATGACCTTTTGGGGTAAGATTGTTGCCCAGGGTGAGATCTTACCCCTGTCTTGGGTCAAGGATGACCTTATTGAGAAAAGAAAAAGGTTTCTAGGTTTTCTCTATTTCTACATTTCCAATCCATATCCGGTTGCAAAATTCCCTGAAACTATACATAGACATCAGAAAATAGTATTTTCTAGATCTTTCATACTCAAGGTTAGTATTTGTTTTCAATTCAATTAAGATTCCAATACATACTTACCATAACAAAATATAAGGTTATCCTCTTTCTTCATATTCTCCATTGATTGATTCATCTATGTATTGACCATCCTCTTGTGGTTAATCAATTTGGATCTTCCTTTGGGAATTTGGGGCTAAGAAGTATATCATATATTCCCATCCTCATCATATTATCACATTACACTCATTCTTCATAGGAGAGAACTCTTTTTTCATCTACATTTTGGTGACCACGCTTTGTTCTCCTACATTTTGGTGAACCCGGGATAGACAACTCTTTCTTTTATGGTGTTAGATCTTGCATGTATTAGATTTCTTTTATATGTTTGCATCTTATATAAAATAAAAATACAAAAACATTCATTTGTTTATGCTTTTCTTTTTCCTAGTTAAGTTCATTTGCATTGCATTGGTATATGAGCTTTACTACCTCTAGTCCTACCTATAATATTTTGGTTAGAAGAAGTCATAGACTTATGGGTACCTTTGATCTTGAGTCTTCCTCTCCTTTCCTTAGGATCCCCGATGACAATTTGATTATTCATGATTCCAAACCTATTATGGAAAAAAACTCTTCTCAATCATCTCATGATGAGGATGATTCTTTAAGAGTCCTTCCTGAACAATTCCAAAAACTTTCAACTGAACTTGATAAAATGGGTAATTGGATTATTCAAGAAAACCATAATCAAGATTCTATTGAAGCTATAGAGGCTCTTAAGAAAGTTTTTCATGATAATGATCAAGGTGTTAATCTCCTGTATGGTATCACTCACCTTGTGCATTCAAATGCTAAACATTTAGTTCAAGAAGCTCAAGATTTAGGATTGATTCCTCCAGTTACTAGTGTAGAACCTTATTTCATTCCCTTACCTAGTATTCCTACTTATACCCCTCCTTTGGTGACTACAATGGTTCCTCCTCTTACTATGAGTTTTCCTCATGTATCCCTTCCTAGATCAAAACCTTTTTATCATAATGTTCCTTTTACTTATTCTAATCCTCTTCCAACTGTTGTTCCAAGTGTTCCTCTAGTTGTGTTCATACATTTTACCTAGTGTTTCTAGTGTTGCTATGCCTCCTATTTCCTCTAATGATTCAACAATCATCAGTTTGGCTCAAAGTCTATCCTCTTTACAATAAAAACTTGTGTTCTTAACTCAAAAAAAGTTTAGCATTCCTACATGTGACATGGGAAGTCCTTTATCCCTAGACATCATTCATACTCCTGTTCTTCAGCAAGCCAATATGCTTCGTCTTGAGAATTAAAATGGTAAGGGAGACCCTGTTACTCATGTTAAAACATTTCAAATCCTTTGTAGTGACAATGCTCATGATCATAGGATTTTAGCCAACTTGTTTGCTAGAACTTTTGTTGACAAGGCCTTACAATGGTATTGTTCCTTGCCTCCTTATTCTATTGACTCTTTTCCAAAACTTGTCAATGCTTTTATTCAACAATTTCCAAATAACGTTGGTCTACAAGTGTCTTTAACTGAATTGATGCATTGTAAACAAAACACTAAGGAAAAATTGACTGAATTCATTAGTAGATTTAAGCATTTCCATGCTCTGATTTCTTATCATGTTCCTAATATGGATATTCAAAGTATGTTTATTTCAAATTTACAAAAGAATAGCTGCATCTTGAGATTGCCATTCTAAACTAAAGGCAGCCTTGGTCATGCTCACTCTATGCTCTGCTAGGGTTTTTTCTTTGCATCAATTTTATGCATTCTTTGTCCTTCCTTCACTCTGCAGTTATTACGGGATATAGTTTAGTATTTATGGCTCCGGTCACTT
Organism: Chamaecyparis obtusa; assembly: GCA_027943335.1. Lineage (NCBI taxonomy): Eukaryota > Viridiplantae > Streptophyta > Pinopsida > Cupressales > Cupressaceae > Chamaecyparis > Chamaecyparis obtusa. The sequence continues at coordinate 388,882 of BSBK01008157.1, forward strand.
CCCACCAAGCAATTGATGCTGGTGTTGGTGTGGTTTTGGATAGCAATGGTGCCACCAAGAAAATTACCTCACAATTTTTTTCCCAAAGTGTTTCACGAGGTATGTCTCAGCCTGGGATTGTTTTACCCTTTAATGAGTTTAATGATGTCTATTCTTGGCTTGAAACACATACCCTTATAGGCTATTTTTTGGGATGCAACCCTCCTGAACATGTTATCAGGGATTGGGTTGAAAAATCTTGGACCACTCATGGAATCCACCTAGATGGCATCTAGAGCCTCACCAAAGGCTTCTTTTTGTTTCACTTTTCCAATCCTTCTCATGCAGACACCAGTTTTGCTAAAGGTCCTTGGAATGTTAGGGCCTCGCTTTTAATCTTCTAGTGCTGGTCTCAAGAATTCTTTGTCTCTAATGAAAAGAAGTTCAAAGTCCCAGTGTGGGTCAAGTTTTTTGGTCTTCCCCTACCCTATTGGTCATTCATGCATGCTATAGCACAAAAGCTAGGTAGGGTTATATGTAGTGAGCATGACCAGTTTCTTAATCCTCAACCTCAGAAATGACTCTGTGTTGAGGATGACCTTTCCAAGGACCTCAAAGAGTCTATTGAGATTCAAGTTGGTGAGACCATCTTCACCCAGAAGGTTCTCTATCTCAACCTTCCCGATACCTATTATCGGTGTCAATCTATAGAGCACAAGATTAAGGACTACCCTTTAGCAGTGCCTCATACCAAGTCTCCTCCCAAGGACTTTGGCTCTCAGCCGGCTGAGGCTAGAAAAAAAAGAAGAGGTTAAGAAAGATGATTGGGTTATAGTCAGCCACCATAACAAGCCAACCAAGCAGCCTGCTTTGGCTTTCGCATCCCATCCGCCACCTTCAGTTATTGAGGTTTCTTCAAAAACTCCAATTATTGAGGTTTCAAACCCTATCTCATAGGGGGAAGGAGTTATTAAATCCCATATAGCCGCTCCTTCAGCCTACATGCCTTAGGCAGCTGTAGAGATTATCTCTTCGACTCCCTTTCACTGTTCTCATAGCCCTCATAGGCATGCTGAGAATGGGTTCGATAGCTTGCAGGAAAATGGCATAATATTTCCATGGAGTTTTCTGGGTCCTCTTTTTCCCTAGGTTATTTATCTTTTAGTTTTTCTTCCCTTGGGGAAGGTGATGGAATAGACGACATTATTTCTCCATGAAGTACATCTCATGGAATGTTTGTGGGTTGATAGACTTGCCCAATTTTTTTTTGTCAGGGATCTATGTCATAGTATTAGTCATCTAGATGTTTTATGCCTCCAGGAAGTTAAAATTTCTAGTTTTATGCTTGATGTTGCTTGTAAATTTATTTGGCCTAAGAGCCTTGCTCTCAATTCTCAGCACAAGGCTGGTCAAGGAGGAGTTGCCACTCTCCTTTCCCCTCGTTAGCATTATTTTTTGGTTAATCACAGTTCCGATCCCATGCAAAGAGTTGTTTGGGATACTTTCATTATTGAGAATCATTCTTTTGGCATAGTTAATGTTTATGCTCCCAATGACGTTATTGAGAGATCTCACCTTTGGCATTGGCTTGCAGATTCTCTACTACCTACTACTTGGCTTGTTTGTGATGATTTTAATATGGTAGAAGTGGCTGCTGACAAGGATGGTCTTTTGCCCTTTCGATGGATAGCTGGTGAAAGAGAAGCCTAGTACTACATGTGTAATAAATTAGGGATTTTTTATCCCAATGTTGGTCATTACCATTTTGATGGGGTTTGGCACACTTGGTCTAATTTCAGAGACTCTTCTAACATAATTTATAAAGGAAAGGAAAGGAAAGGAAAGGAAAGGTCCTTTTATATTCCATGACACCAGCCATATGTTTTTGGGGGTGACAGTGATATGAGACTACCTCATACTCCTTGCAGGAGGCACCTAACTATGCTACAAATGAGGCATACATACTCTACCCCCTTGTGGGATTTATCATGCTATGATCTCAGCATAATTTTTTTTCTCTTTTTCTAAAAATCAAGCTTTACCAGTTAATGCTCTTGTTGATGTGACCTTGTTAGATCACTTTCCCATCCAATTTAATATTGTATGGAAGACAGCTAAGGCTCGACCTCCCACCACACAATTATTCTTTAATACTTCTATCCTCCATCATCCTTGGATACCGTGGCCCACATTCATTGGGTTTGGAACCTTGAGCCTAGGCCTTGTTAGTCACCAAGCCAAATTCAATGGTCGAATGATGCCATCAGGTGTACAGTGCATTTTTTATGCATTTATGGCAGACATCTGGCCAAGTATCACTGTAGATCTTATGATGCCAACACCAAAGCCTTGTGTGTCACCACCAAGGCTTTAGCACAAGATCTTTTCAATCAAGACCTGCAACTTAACCTTGCCAAGTTACATCATCAAAAGCAAGTTGCTGACAACCATGCTGCCAGAGGAGCCCAAATCAAAGCTCGTCTCCACTAGTTAAAAGTTGGAGACCACGCTTCTAAAGAATTTTTTTCTACTCTCCATCCTCACCATACTAGTGCGGGCATAGCTAGAATCAGAGAAGGCCACATCCTCTTCACAGAGATTCTTGAGGTTTTGCATGCCTTTGTTTGCCATTATGAATAGGTTTTTGCTACTCAAGGATATTCTCCTGCCAGCGAGAAAGCCCTTACTAATTGCATTGTGGTTGTTCTGCAGTGTGTCTCCCCTGCTCAGTGGGTCTACTGTGATCAACTACTTTCCTTGTAGGATCTTCAAGAAGTGGTGTTTTCTATGGATGATGATAAAGCCCCAAGATGTGATGGCTTCCCTTGTGAGTTTTACAAAGCCCTCTGGGATGCCATTGGTCTTGATCTTTACCAGATCTATCTTGAAGCTTTACATACCCATACTCTTGGGGGTATCATCAACCAAGGCAATATCAATTTCATTCCCAAGTCTAGGGATCCAAAGGACATTTGCAATTGGTGGCTTATCACCTTGCTCAATGTCTCATACAAAATCATTGCCAAGGCCTTGGCTCTCAAACTCTGACACCTACTTCCACAGATTGGTAGACTTGAACAAACTGGATTCATTAGGTCAAGATTTTTTCTTGAAAATATCATTTCTATTTGGGAAGGTATGGAATGGGCTTGTAAGTCTCACCATAAAGCCCTTTTTCTTAAAATTGATTTTTCTAAAGCTTATGATCACATTGAATGGCCTTTTATTCTTTCTATGCATCACGCTCTAGGTTTTGGGCCTAGATTTATTCAATCTTTACAGATGCTTTTCAATGATGCCTCTTCTTGCATTACCATCAATGGTCGATAGTCTTCTACTTTTGGGCTCTTCAGATCCATACGACAAGGTTTCCCTCTTGCCCATGCCTTATATGTTCTAGCGGCTGAGGGTTTTAGCTACCTGCTGGTTCATTCCATTTCTATGGGGCATGTTCAGGGAGTTTCCATACTAGATTCATCTCAACAACTAGTCAATGGCCATTTTGTTGAAGATTCCTTTCTCACTATGGAAGAGGATGAAGAGAATATCAAGCCAGCCTTGCATAGTTTAGACACCTTTTGTCTAACCTCTGGTTTGGCTATTCAATAGCACAAAACCCTCTGCTACAGACAGTCAGCTCTTCCCGAGCCTCCTTGGTTGTCACAGTTTGGTTGGTCCAGGATTCAATATGGGGAGATTTTCTACTTTCTCGACATTCCCTTTTCTTTTCAAGCCAATCCTAAGGATCTGTTGAATGAAGTTCTTGCCAAAATTGAAAATCATCTTACCTATTAGATCACTAAGCTACTCTCTCTCGTGGGAAAATTTTAGATCTGCTCCAAGATCCTAGCGGCCACACATGTGTACTATTCCTCATGGTGGGCTCCTTCAAAATCTTCCTACAAGAGGCTTGAAAAGTTATTATGTGATTTTCTTTGGGCCTCTAGTATTGATCACCATGGCTTCCACAGAGTTGCTTGGGATTTTTGTTGCCATTCCAAAAATTATGGAGGGCTTGGATTACTCGACACTCAAAAACAAGGGCAAGCCCTTTGTGCCAAATGGGTTGTGCAATGTCTCACAGGAAATGAGGCATGGAAAATTTTGCTTAGACACTACATTTCCTTAGGGTATCCTCTCCACAAACCTACCTGGAAGGGGATTGGATTCCAAACCCAACTAGTTATGAAGAATCCTATTGAAATCTGGGACACCTTTTTTTCCAAAAGTATCTGGAGACCTTGGGAGTCTGTTAAGCCCTAGCTTCATTGGGCTTGGAATGGTTTTCAAGATGGTCTCTCATTCAACCAATAGAATATTTGGTGGTCCCATTTATTTTCTCAACAAGGGATTCCTCTTCCCAGAGTCCAGGGGGTTAGTGCTCTTCATTTTCACAAACGTGGCATCCAGACCCCGAAAGATATTTTCTCCAGAGCCACTATGAGTCTTCATTCTTGGGATGATCTCTGGGTGTAGTTCCAGCTTTGCTACCTAGATCATCAGACTTATGATTTGCTAGTTTTGGTCATTCCACCTCATCTCCTACACAAGTTGGGAATTCAATCGGTTAGACCTTGGTGGAAGGAATGGAAATGGTACCCTGCCATGCCCTTCACCAGTTAAAAACCCAAGCTTAGGTACTCATGGCTTGTTCCACATTTGCCAATGATTGATTCTCTCAACCAACTATGGCATATTTCCTCTTCCCAAAAGAGTTGGAGCTAACAATTTCGCATTATTTGGGATTCTGTCATTGAGCCTAAGATAGCTCATTTTGCTTGGTGTTTTCTTTATCAGGGCTTACATTTGGGAGCTAGGCTTTGGCATTTAGGTATTCCTGATCCTAAATGCCCCTTTTGTGGTCATTTTGAGATGCTCATGCACATTTTTTGGTTCTATCATCATGCCCATAATTATTGGATCTAGATTTATGACATTTTTGTTCCCTTTAGGCCTGAACCTTTTTCTTGGTATATGGCACTTCTTGGAGATCCCCCAGAATGCCTTCCCAGTACACCCAGATATGGTGTACTTTCAGGATGGAGATTTTCTTTACTTTGTGGAAAGAACAAAATGTTGTTCTCTTTTCTCATAGTTCTCTGGACATTTATATGTCTCTTTATGCTAAGGTGTGTATTTGTAATAATGTCATGATGCATATTCATGTGCAAGTAGACAAGGTGGCTTTAGAGGTTTCCCATTTACAAGAGCTGCTCTGGTACTAGGGAAATGCCCCTTGTATTGTTGCTCAGGTGCCTCCTAATTCTCTCTCAGTTGATCGTACACCACCCCAGGGCCGACATCATAGCTAGAGTTCCTCTGCCAGACACTCCAGGACTCTACACCAATGGCATAACCGCTCTGCATCTCCTCCTCCTTAGAGGGACGTGGGTGTTGACTGGCCTCCCTTACTTATTTCTAATTCTGTTGCTGTTGTTCGGCACTCGACCAATTTTCCTGCTACTTCAAACAAAGTCCCTCACCTAGCACTTGCTATCTCACCCAGGTGAGAGGAACGAGAACTAGAGAAAGAAAATCCAGAAGATGGCTGGTCGGTTCCTGACTAGACCCCCGGGCCCAATGTTTGGGGTAATCCTGATGATAGAGATCCTCCTCCCTCTTCTACTACTGCTCTTGTAGCTTAAGGGTTTCTCCCTTTATATATGTTTTTGATTAATAGTTGTATGGTTATAGCCTCTATTGTCGAGTGACTTGCAGGGGGTGACTTTTTCCCCCGACCCTTTTTTTGTGAATATTGTACTTTTCTCTTATTAATAGTAAAGGCTTGTATTCATCAAAAAAAAAATTACAAAAGGATATTAGAGATAAGATTCTGCTTACTGAATTTACCTCTTTTCAAAAACTTTGTGTAGCGCTTCATCATTATCAATTACAAGTTAGTCAATTTGAGAGCAATACTCCAATGGCTCATGTTCCAGTTGATAAGAGTGATGCTGCTCCTAATCCAAATGAATTTAAAAAAATCAACAATTATGTCAAGATAAATAAAAAAGAGAATACAATTGCTGATCAAGTTGTCGTTGCATCTCACAATGCCACTTCTGCATCCACTACATTTCATTTGAGTCATACATTTACCCCTCTCTCTGAATCTTTACATTCTATTATGAATATGTTGTTAACTGCTAATATGATTACTTTACCTCCTATTCGACCTCTTTTACATGCTACGATAGCATCTAAATCTTTTGATCCTAAAGCTTTTTTTCGATACTCAAAATGGCCATGATACTGAGAAGTGTTATTCTTTAAAACATAAGGTTCAAGACTTAATTGATTCTAATGCTTTATCTGTTAATAATTTTGATGGTAGTGGGAACAAATCTGTCTCTCATCCTAATCAAAACCTTCAAATCTATATGAATCTTTTGCCTACACATGATACTAATACCATTGCTCAGCCATCTTCTATGGATATTGTTTATGATTCAAAGATTGATGATCTTAATCACATTGTTAACCATGTGGAGCATGTTGTTTTGCCTCAACCTCAAACCCAACCTCAAGTTCCACCTCAACCTAAACTGAAATCTCAATCTAAACCTCAAAAAAAACTTAAGAACAAGAGACCTCAAGAAATTTTGATTTCCTTTGATGATTCTAAGACTATTAAAGCTCCTGATGGTCCCCTTTACATTTATGCTAGGATTTTCTAAGATACCTACACTAGGTTGTCTAGTTGATCCTACGTACATCTTTAGTCAATGTTATTACTGAAGAAAATATTTTTATGAAAAATTTGCAACGTGATTCTTATGATACGTCTGATGTATGGATTCAAACTTGTAATGGTTTTCTTTATCCATCATTTGGTTCTATTGACTTATTGGTTGAACTTTGTGGTAAAATTGTGAACACTACCTTTGTTGTTGTTCCTACTTCGGATCAGTTTCAAATTAATCTTGGTTTTCCTTGGTTGAATGCCATGCATGTTATTTCTTCTCCTATCCATAAGTGTCTTAGATTTGTTCATGATGAAGAAGTGAAGATTATTAAAACCATAGTTTATATCAACCTTATAGGCCCAAGGATTGTGCTACACTTGACTTCTTTTGGCCTTCAATACCTAATTCATGTCCTTCTTGACCTGATAATATTTTTCGCTCATATCAAGCCTATAAGCATCAAAATATTCTTGAGTTAAGCATGTTGCCGATGGATCTTAATCATGGTCTTTTACCTACACCTCTCATACCTCCTTTATATATGGTTTCTTGTTCTTTTAATCAAGCTCCTAGTGTTGCTTTTTAGTCTACTGAGACTCCTCCTATAGAACCTGTGAAGGATCTGGTAGTTGTTCCTCCTAGTTCTCAACATATTTCAAACAAGAAAAAACATAATCAATCTGCTAATGAACCTCATAAGAAGCATTGTGCTCAAGCTAAGGCCCATAATTCTATTATCATAATTTATTTACCTTCTTTTCATCAATCTATGCATGATGTGTTAGAAGAAGTTACTGCTAATAATGATGTTAAGATGCAAGATTGTGATGATTCCATTCGTATCTTAGATCCTATTTTAATTAATCTAGATGAAGAAGATACTCTTGATAATACTAATGATGTTAATGATGAATACGAGACTATTGACATTGACATTGATTTACCTAATATGCTTTTGTACACTAGAGAACGTGCCTTCATAGAATTAAGGTTAGTCAATAAATGAAAATAGAAACTAAATACAACCACAAAGCAAATAGAGCAACTATTTAGCAAAATAAAGACTAATTGAGCATCCTATGGCTCTCTAACTAGAATTAATAATGAAGAGCTCTCAGCAAGCTCTCACTAATGATAGTTCTAGAATGAGAATGATAAACATAAAAATACTTGCTAACAATTAGATCAAAAGAAATGCTAAAATGCTTCTCAAATGCCTTCCTAAGCTCAAATTGCAAGAGGTTCAATGCAATTCTTAGATGTGTGGAGGATGAATTGTGAATTAATTAGGCCTTCCTTTTGTAGATTTTCCAATGGTAGGGGGTGTAGTTGCATTTGATCATGGTTGAGTTGGGGTTAAGTCTTTGGTTCCACCCTTTGAAGACAAAGAAAAGTTTGTGTCCTCAAAGCTTGGGACAAGTAGACAAGATGGATGGCTAAGATTCTCTTTCACTTTGAGTGATTGAGATTCAATTTGGCTTGATCCATGTGAATGCCTTTCCTTAAATCTCATTGGTTGCTCGGATTTTCTCTCCTTTTGGGTTGTTGAGAGTAATTGAGATTTATTAATTGTTTTAATTGATTTATTTTAGCCATGTACCCCTTGAATGGGTTGAATTTTATTTAATCCAAGACTATACAATTAATTGATTTAATTGTATTTTGATTTGATTGCACTTGATTAAAATGCTCTTAATTTTGATTGATCTCGAATTAAGACTTGATTTTCATTTTGATTGGCTAATTATGCATTGTGATTCAATTGATTCAATTATTTCCTTGATTTTCTTTGATTTGACTGATTTTGCTTTGAATTGATCTTTGTCCATTTTTATGTGATTACAACTTTCATCACAATTATCACTTACACCTAGTATCGAACATTATGATCCTTGTTTGGAACTGGCTATCATTCCTATGGTGCTGGATATAGTCCCTCTTGCAATTTACCCACCTTCCCTAAATGATATAGAACAAGATGGGGAGAGTAGGTGGCGCGCTTGATTGGCTAGTCCTACATGGTATGTTTTCATGTGTTTGTTTGTTGTAATGTGCTTCTCCTGTAATGTGTTTGCTAAATGTTGTTAGATTCTTTTATACAACCCTTGTTACTTTGTTGGTGCAAGGTGATAAAGGAATCGAACCTGTTGTACTATTATTCTATATGTATTTTTAATCTTCTATATGTTGTTTCATGTTATGTTGTACTTATGCTATTGTTCATAAATGTTTCCTTGTGTAGTCTACTTGGATTTGCAACTTGGTAGCACTAAATCTTTTTGGTCTCCATGTTGTGGTCTGAAAAGACTCTTCTTCATAACTCTTAGGTGTTCTTTCCTCCATTGTGATTGTAGTTCTACTTTCTTTGGAGAGTGATGTCAATTCATTTGTAGTAATATCATATACATATTATCTTATGATCATACTAACCCCATGGCAGGTAGATCCCTCATGTTTTATCTGTATGTTTATGTGGTATTTCCCTTGATTTGTCTATTTTTGGGGGCATCTCATAGTGGAAACATAATCAATGGAGTTTTTTATGTTTCCATTAAAGCCATTGCTCCTGTTAAAGTGTTAGCAATTACTTTAACATGGGGGCATACGCTCTTCTCACTTGTTGCACACATGCACTTTCAATATACATATATTTTTCAAGATACTTTTCTCCCTTTATCAATTAGTGACTAATCCTTAAAGCATGGATTTTTATTTTATAGGATCTTTTGATCCCTCTAGTTTCAAAATTTTGACCCCTTAAGGTCGAAGGTGTCCTTAAGACTAGATGTCTTTTTCTTTTGGTTTTACTCCTGTGGAATAGAATATTCCTAGGGGTGAATCTTTGATGGGTTGACTAGTGAGTAGCCATATTCACTAGGCGGTTCAATTCCATTTTTCTAGTTGCGCTATTTCCTTGTGTGGTTCACAGTGGGACATAAGTTCTCATTGGGTGAGATTATATATATATATATATATATATATATATATATATATATATATATATATATATAGAGAGAGAGAGAGAGAGAGAGAGAGAGAGAGAGATGTCTCTCTTATTGTGATCTTGGAGTTGATGAAGATTTGAGTCCCGAGGGGCTTGAAAATTATTTATCCCTTTGATTTCTATAATATTAGCTTTTTTATTATGATCTCCTTTACCAAGAGTTTGTATCAAGTCCATTCTCTTGCTAAAGTGGGGGCTAAATGTATCATCAGAACATAGAAGCACTTGCATTTAGGACTGGTTTAACCCTCTGAGTAGGTTGTCTAGGGTCATGTCAAGCACCTTGAGTGGGTCTTTGAATGGATCTATCTTTTCCCCCTCTTTTCTCTCTCTCTCCACCTCTTTCCAACTCTTTTCTAGCACCGTTTCCTGAAGATCTAAGATCTTTGACCTCAAGATCAAGGATGACCTTATGGGTTAATCTTGACCTCAAATTTGACCTAGGTCAAGGACAACCTTGACCCTGACCTACATTAGATTCAACCTCGACCCTGACTCTAGGTCCAAATTTTAGATTTCAAAGGTTTCAGGATGTCGGGCTTCAGAAAGTTTTATTTCCTCCTTCCGAGTTGGTTGTTTTAGATTTTAGAATGGTAAACTCTTAAATTGTATTTAATATAGGTCCAGTTCTAGGGGTTAAGGCTTAATTTAAATTTAATTCTCCTATGTTGGCCTCTCTATAATTTCGTGCCCTAGACTAGTATAAAAGGAAGCCTTCCTCTTTCATTTTCATCATCCACTCACCATTGAATTCAAGCCTTAGTGAAATCAAGTGATCAAGAAATCATCAAGAAAGAAAGAAGGATAAGGAAAGAATTCAATTATTCATTCATCCTCAATCATCAAAGAATCCAAGCATTCAAGATCGAATTCATCAAGGAGATCCATTGATAGTTATTGAAGGATGAAATCTCTTTGGAGCCCTCTTGTTGAAGATTCCTCCATCCACATTTATTTGAGCTTCTTCCTATTCCAAGATCCACTCAAGATTGGTGTTGAAGATCTAATAAAATTGATTTGATACATCCTACATTCAACTCTACATTCATTTGGAGCATCTATACTTGTGGATTCAAGGATTCAAATCCTCCACAAGGATTTCAACATAAGCAAAGGTGAATAGTTCCATTTACTTTGTTTATATATTGCAATTTGAATTACATTTCAAGGTTGATTCCAAACTAGGGTTTGACCAAGTCAAACCCCTCATCCAACAAACAAAACCATCTTTCTTGCAGACCCGGGTGTGGGACACGGAATATCACTGCAGATCTGAGCACCCTTTTCGATGAAGTTCCAAGATTTGCAAACATAATTTCTGTTGGAATAGTGCAGGTCAAGGATGACCTTTTGGGGTAAGATTGTACCCTGGGGTAAGATCTTACCCCTGTCTTGGGTCAAGGATGACCTTACTCAGAAAAGAAAAAGGTTTATGATCAGTTTTCTCTGTTTCTACATTTCCAGCCTAGATCTGGTTGCAAAATTCCCCAAAACTGTACACAGACATTAGAAAATAGCATTTTCCAGATCTGTCATACTTGAGGTTAGCATTTTTTTTAAATTCAATTAAGATTCCAATACATACTTACCATAATGAAATATAAGGTTATCCTCTTTCTTCATATTCTCCATTAATTGATTCACCTATGTATTGACCATCGTCGTGTGGTTAATCAATTTGGATCTTCCTTTAGTAATTTTGGGCTAAGAAGTATATCTTATATTCCCGTCCTCATCATATTATCATGTTACACTCATTCTTCTTAGGAGATCACTCTTTGTTCATCTACATTTTGGTGACCACGCTTTGTTCTCCTACAGTGGATTCGGTAGATGCGGGCTTAAATGATGACATATAGTGTACTAGGGAATGTTTGCTGATCTTAGCAAGTTGTGGGAAGCATGATAACATTAGCTATGGCGTGTGTTCTAGAGGAGACCTATTTGGGGCTGACTTCAGAGTTGTTGTGTGTATTATGGATAGCGAGCATGAATTGCAAATATTGGACCTTAATTGCTAAATTATAATTGTTGTATACTTGTTTTAGATACTATGTGTATCTTAGGAAGGAGTTATGTAATTATTTGTATATTAGGAAAGCCTAATTGCCCGACTTGATCATTTAATTTTAATAAGGTATATATGTAAGATCTTTTCTTTTGGAAAGACATGTAGTATGGATGGAATGTAAAAGAGGATTGTGGAAGTTGTGAGCTTGTATCTGCTGGATGTAGAGAAGAGGATAGTTTATATAATTCATTAGAATTGATCAAGCAAAGACAGTTGCTATCAAACAGTTCACAAGGATTGTGTATTTTTTTTATATACATTTGTGTTGCAAAAAGTGAGTTCTGGAGGTGGAAATAACCTTCTTTGGGCAATGAGCCTACTCTTTTCTTTGACTCCTAACAAGGTTTTTTCTTTAACAGGGACTGTGTACTATAATGTTTTAATAAGCTCCTAATAGGGCTAGATCTTTTAACAGGGATACTATACTCTTAGTACATCATTTGTGGGTGTTAATTCCCACCGGAGTTTTACCTTTAATAGGGTTTTCTTGACAAAAAAATATTTTGTTATTGTGTTGGCATTTACTGTGTTATCATTTTATTTATGTAGCTGCTACTTAAAGTTTAAAGTTGTCACTGGCCATAAGAGCTTCAAGTTAATCAAGCTCATCATCAGTACTACTATCATTGTCATTCCTTATATTATGTCTACTACTAGATTTACTAGATCTTCACAGAAGACATAAAAGTAGACTCAATAGACGGTTCAACACTATTGTCAAAATTGTTTAGCTCAAAATTTGTTAACTTATCAATCAGACTATCAAGAGTAAGAGTGCTACCAGGTGTAGACCTCATTTGATGTATAGAAAATATTTTGATTGTATATGCAAGCAACAAGGTTCTTAGAATCTTACTTACCATAATATCTTCATCAATGACACCACTAGCTTCTCAGATTGCATTGACTACCTCTTTGATTCAATTTGTATATTGTACTATGTTTTCTCCTTCCTTCATTTTCATATCATCAAACCTGCCTCTTAAGCTTTCAACTCTGGCTCTCTTCACATTTGCATCACCACCATAGACTAGACCAAGTTTATCCCACATTTGATTTGTAGTAGTGCAAGTGTTGACATCCTCAAATTCAGCATCAAATAGAGGAGCAACAATTTCTATCATAGTAAAGTTGTGTTCTTTTCAATCTCTGAACTGATCAAGAGTTAAAGGTCCAGTCGGTGGTTGTAAGTAGCCATGTTCAAGTAGATGTAAGGCAGAATCTCTGATTCCATATATGTGAAGTTTCATTTGACTTTTCCATATAGTAAAGTTGTCCTTATTCAGCTTTGACACTTCCCTCTTATACATCTTGTAATCTTTCTGCTGAAGTCCTTAGAACTTTGTTCCAAGCAACCAATGCTCTGATACCAATTGTTAGAATAATTGAGGGGGGGGGGGGGGGGGGGGGGGGGGGGGGCGGGGGGAGTGAATCAGTTAGATCAGCTATCCTATAGTCCCAAATATAAAGATGTAACACTTCAAATAATTTTAATAAATTCTACAGCTCGATAACAAAAGCTATTAAACTATTTGTGCCTTTTACTGATTACTAGTTAATTAACTCACTATGATTACTGACCAAATAAAATATGCAATATGTAAAGTATGACAATAAAACAATCATAAAAAAAACACATAACACAATGATTTAATGTGGAAACCATGCTAAGGGAAAAACCACCTAGGACCGATAACCCAAAATAATTTTCACTCTTCTGAAGTGAGCTTGGTGAAGAGCCAACCATGTTAAAGGTTACAAACACACTGTAAGGTGTGACCTTGTTTGAGGATTTAAGACTAACAGTTAAATTTTGACCAGCATTCACTATGGGGTCAATAAGATAACAATGTACATTCCTTGAATGACATAGGGGCATAACATAAGACGGTTAAGTCCACTCGGTTAGGAGATTTTTGGTATCAATAGTTAAACTGAAATAGTAGTTGATTTGATTACAATACAACTTAATTTGTAGATGTTTAAATCTATTCTAAGAACATACAAATCCTCTGATCAATATTTCAATTCACTTCCTCAACTTACTTTCACTTGGTAATAGCTCTTTGACGATCGGTACTGTTCTGCAATTCAGTTCTCCTTCAACCAGTCTGATCAGGCATGCATGAAACTGTATTCACATGAAATCTCTATAGTCTTCTTTCTTCTGGCATGTTTCAATAAAGAAACTCATATCTCTTATATAGATAGATAAACTATTTTCATATCAACCATTAGATTTTGCCACTTATTCTTCTTCATTAATTTTTCCTCTTAAACCTTCCTCTGTAGTTGTGTAAATAACACCTTTCAATTCCATCCTTTAGATCTTCTTTGAATTTTGTTAGCCATAGATCTCATAACAACTTTATCCTCAATCTCAAAATCATAACAATTTCTAGCTCATCATTTTTTGTTAGCTAAACTAAGCATTTAATACTTTCATCCATACTCGGTTAACAAAGAAATACATCAATGAACACGAGCTTGGTTAATACTGTCGCTCAGTATACATTACAGTAGCCCGGTGTATACTGAAGTGCTTCATTTACCGACCACATTGCCTTGTATAATTTTGATTCCTCCTTCAGATTAGATTAATGCAACATAATCAAGTCAACAATATGAGATCATAGACTCATGAATAAGTTACCCAAAGTATTCTTTATCCTCATCTGTCATATCCATATTTCTCTATGTAGATATCTCATTTCTTCATCTTTTCTCTCTTTTTATAGATGTTTAGATATTTGTAACTAACACGATAAGTACTGTCAAAACTAGTTGACATCAATGACAACATAATGATTGATTTAATTATCTTACATATCATTTCAGTAACTCAGTGATCTCTAATCACTGATCTTCAAGTCATTCAGGTATTCAATCAGTTGTAGTTCATCAAAAATAACTTTCCCCTGAGAGTGTGTGTCTCCTCAAAGTGTGCCAATATCGCTATTCCATTATTGTTACATAAAGCGTATCCGAAAGAAAACCTTAATCTCATTTGCTACTTGAAGGGACATGAATCAAGAAAGCTGCCTCTCATGCAACTAGTCACACCTTAGTCAGAAACTAGCTTGGGATGAAAAGTATTCTCTTGCCTCTAATTCGTCCAATCTCTAATAGGGTCTTATTTTAAGCTCTAGCCATGAGATGTTAATGTGAGTCTCTAAGGGCCATTAAATTCATGTTAGGTGTAACATAGATTGCTCCAAGAATACAACAATATTTCATATATGTGTAGCCATGATAAAACTAACAAGGTTTTGGACTCCTCCTAAATTGTACCTTTTATACAATGTGGCAAAATTAGCCTTAAAATGTACCCTTTTCTATTATTACTCCAGTACATATATGATTTGATGTTTTTGTTCCAAACCTTATAAATTTTAATTCATATAAATATAATGAACAATGAAAATGTTTGAACACTACAGTTCTAAATACTTGCTTTTACCTATTAGACTAGCCACGACTTTGAATGATCTCCTTAACAAATATTTGTGACTATCAGATAATAATCAAGGTTCACTTATTAGTAGATTTTATGTTAGAATCACTGTAGATATTTAAAAAGACATTGTAATTTTACACTTCTCTTAGATATAATCGATTTTGATATAATTTCAAAATTATGTAATTAGATAAATCAACTTAATATAATATATACTAAAAAATAGTCTCATTAGATGTGATGCCTTTGATCATTTGAAATTGATTTCCATAGTGATATTAGGAAAAAATTTTAAAAACCTAAAACAAAACTATTTAAGCCTTATGCTTTCTAAAACATGAAATATAGATCACAAGAGTTTCCAAATTAATATTCTAAAGGAGACTACAGGACGATAAGAAATTAGAACACAATTTCCAATCTTAACATCACTATTAATTAAATATTAAATTTAATAATTTATAAACAAATTCAACTAAAATCTTGTATGATTATTTACCCAAAAAATAGAGATCTCGTTTGAATAGTTAGTTAGAAAAATAAAATCCTATCTTTCGTGTCACGGTAGTGAACCCACCTTATGCAATACTTCGGATAAAGACTTGCATCATGTGCTATTTCCATTCACATCACATCGTTAATTTCTTGTCGTTTGTTATGGGTAGGAAACCATCTTCCACCTACTTTCCAACCTGGTTTTGCATTCACACAGAACAATGGTATTTTCCAAGTTCCACTCATACCTATATAATCTCATTGCCATATTCATCCTCCTATCCTGCTCAAACCTTGGATGTAAATTCGGTTCAGCTTCAGGTAAGTTATATTTTAAGTTTACTTCGCTGTTTAGTTGATTTTTGAAATAAGTTTTTTCTATTCTGAGTATGTTACTGCATGTGGTTTCAGCAAGTGAATCATTTAAAAATTTTAAGCTTTCGTCTGTTCTGAGTATGTTAAATAGAACAATAGTTTGTTGTAAAGGATAAGTATGGATCATTTGAAAATAAGAAAGGCATTTAAAATTTGAAAACGTAACTGGAGTTTTAAGATGATTATGTGTGTTTGACATATATTGTTAATTTTGTTTTTTCTTTGTTTTGTTTGGGTTTACAAAGTAATATTTTATTGTTGTTTCAAGTGGAATTTTGTTAGTTTATTCTTTTAGTTGCTACTCTTTGGTTTTGGTTGTTTAGTTGTTTTACTTATAATTCTTTTTGTCGATTTCTGTAAAATTATGTTATATGTTATAAATATTTTGCTTGAAGCTATCTCATGAGAAACGTTAGATGGTTCTTTTGATTATACACTTCTGTAATTTTTGATAGAGATTGATACAAATAAAGCCATGTTGGGAATTGTTGAAGGCACTACTGTTGATGACAATGTTGACCTCCTTCAAAGTGATATGGATTCTATATATGTTTGAGATTCCATTAATGATTTGAAATTTTATGAGTTGCTTTGATGATACCAATAAAATTGTAGCAGAGGATTATTTCTAGCTATTTTATAGTTGTTGTGGGGGAACCTTGTTAGCATTCTCCCTTAGAAGGAAATCTTGTGCAGATTGGAGTATTGACTTCATGGAAACGAGTGATATACATTTTAGATGCTTTGCAAATTTACTAATCTTATGACATTTTTTTTGATATATTCTAAATTTATACAAATAACTCGTATATTAGAAAAAATACTGTGCATCACTTGTCTATTAGAAAAAATCTTTTAGAGATTTGAGTGGAGACTTCTATAGAAACGATTGATGCACACTTTAGATGTATTGCAAATTTATTTAATATACAATATTATTGCTGGTTTACTCAAATTTATAGATCACTCGTCTACTAGGGGGAAATCTTGTGTAGATTTGAGTGGAGACTCAAAATGATGAGTGATGTATGATTTATATGTTTTGCCCATATATCGATTCTGTGATACTGTTGGTTTATTCCAAATATTCTCTAAGTTGTTTGTGATGGCTTTGAGAATTGTTTGATCCTAAATATTGAAGAGTTGAGGATTCAGCATTTTGCAGGCCCTAGGACAATAGATGTACACTTTGACTGATATTTTGTCGTTACAGGTTACAAAGTTTCGGACATTGTAGATATAGATGAGACGACCATTCATAATCATAATTTTGAGTGAGCAACAATGATGAAAGGAACTCACCAATTTGGTCAATTATAGATTGATTATCCTTGATTGTAAAATGACTACATCGATGATGGGAGAATCTAGATTCGTCATTTAGGGGATCATATAGACACTTTCTCTGTCAGATGGATTAATTTTTTTTTTGTTTTGTTTTAGTGATGCATCTTTTGAGAAATTTCAAGGCAAAGATAGATTCAAATTTAAGAAGTGATGCAATATAAATCTTAGAGGTCTTTTGATTGAATTATTCAGCTTTTATCTTTGACACATGGTTTATTAGGATCTACTATGAATAGATATGAATAGATGTGATTCCTTATTGCATTAGAGATGGATCGAATGTAATGACATCTTCAAAATGATACACTTTGTTCGTGCGCATTACATTGTTTAATTCTTGTCTCTTTTGGGTGAGAAGCCATCCTCCACCCACTTTCCATCCTGGTTTTTCCATTCACACGGAACAATGTTATTTTCGATGTTCCACATATGCCTATATAATCTCATTACGCTATACATCCTCCTACCTTTCTCAAACCTTAGATGAAAATTCGTTTCAACTTCAGGTAAGTTATATTTTAATTTTGTTTTTCTATTTAGTTGATTTTTTTTATTAAGTTATACCTATTCTGAGTATGGTGATCCATGTGGTTGCAGTGAATCAATTGAAGTTTTGAAAAGAAATAGGATTTTCTATTTATTTGAATTTTTTTAAAATTTAATCAATTGTAAGTATGTTAATCCATGTGGTTACAGGTGAAACAACTGAATTTCTGTGATGGAGAGATACTTGTGCGGCTTATGTTTTTTAACTGCATTGACATGCTGTTGGGTGATGGTTAGTTGCAACGCTGTGTGCTTAAGGGAGGAAAGAGATGCCCTCGTTGCTTTCAAGAATGAGTTGTATCCTTCACCTAGGTTTAGTTCATGGAATGGGCTTAATTGTTGTGAGTGGCGTGGCGTTGAATGCAGCAGACAGACATCCCATGTCATCAAACTTCATCTTTCCCAGTTCTCAGTAGATCCCAATGAAGATTATCCCGTAAGTGGCATACTTTCTCCAGCACTGTTCAAATTGAAGGATCTGGAACATTTGGATTTGAGCGGCAATTTATTAGGTGGCGTTATACCCGCAGGTAGAGCCACTTCTAATTTGCAGCATTTCTTTTGTGTTTTGAACTTATGCTTTTTCATTATTGTAATGCACTAATGAGCTTTCTTGGTCTTGGACATTCAGAGCTTTTTGGTCTTCACCGACTCAGGCATCTTGATCTCAGCTTCAATTATTTTGAAGGCCAGATTTTGAAGCATATTTCCTCCCTTCACAGCTTGACTTACCTCAACTTGTCCTGTGCTGGTGATGATCTGCACGATAGTGTTCAGTGGCATCTGGGAAATCTTTCCCAACTGCAGGCTCTAGATCTTTCCAGCAGTATTTACTTCGAGAGCGAGGTTTCCTATTGGGATAATTATTGTGGACCTGTGCTCAGCTCCACTTTGGAATGGACAGAGAACGTGCGAGGGTTAAAGCATTTGTCACTTCAAGGGGTCCAACTGAATATGACGGGGGTCCAATTGGAGGCTCCACTTTCTCGGCTCCATAGTCTTCGCCATCTCAACCTCAAAGACTGTGCTCTGTCGGGACACATCCCCAATGCTTTACAAAACCTCACCGACCTCTCCCATCTCTATCTTGGCTGGAATCATTTTATTTCCAGGTTGCCCACGTGGTTGGGAAATTTGACTGCTCTAGTCTCCATTCAGTTTGATTTCTGTGACCTCACGAGCCCATTCCCTCCAAGTCTTTCCCGTTTGCCTCATCTGAAAGAACTCAAGTTGGTAAACAACACAATAACTGGAAATATAGGACAAATATTGTTATGTGAAGCGTGGCCTCAGATTACCAAATTTACTCTTTTGTATTCCAATATCACAGGAACTTTGCCACCTTGCATTGCAAATCTGTCTGCGCTTCAATACCTTGATCTTGGAAGCAACTCATTGAATGGACAAATTCCAGCTTCAATTGGTTTGCTTTCATCGTTGATGTATCTCAGGCTCTCTGATAACCTGCTGACCGGCAACGTGCCTTCTGAGTTGGGTGGGATTTCCACTTTGGAAGTGCTTTACCTAGACAATAATCAGCTTAACGGTAGCATTCCTACTTCTCTTCGATGTTTGAGTCGGCTTTCTAGAGTTAATCTCGAGGACAACAGAATAGAAGGCTACATTTCTCTTCAGTTCTTTGATAATGCTACTGGGCTTCTTGAGCTCGCGCTTTCCGGCAATAAATTGACTGTTCATATCGAGCCCGAATGGATACCTCCAATGCAGTTTGAAGTATTGTCTTTGGCCTCTTGTAATATTGGAGGTCTCATTCCTGCATTCCTCTCAACACAATTTAGCTTGAACATTTTGGATCTCCCCAAAAACAGACTTTTTGGAAACATTCCAGCTTGGCTGGGGAACATTTCAACTTTGGCAATCCTTAACCTGGCCGACAATAACTTGCAAGGTGAATTCCCCTCCAGTATTTCTATAAGTCAATATTCGAGGATCGATTTGCATAATAATATGTTGATGGGTTCTCTTCCCATTCCTTCTATGCCTGCATCAGATTTGTTTCTCTTGGACCTGTCCCAAAATAGATTCACCGGTGTTATCCCTGTGCAGATTGGTTTCCTTCTTCCAAGTATTGAGTTCTTGTTATACTCTCAAAATGATTTAAGAGGTGATATTCCTACCTCCGTTGGTCTTCTGCAAATGCTACAAGATTTGGATCTATCAGATAACAACTTTGAAGGTGAAATACCAGCAAGCCTCACCAACTGCTCAGCTTTGAAAAGACTAAATTTGGCGTACAATAAATTGATTGGAGAGATTCCATCCAAGATAGGAAGCCTACACCAACTCGAAAAGCTTCATCTCGGGGACAACATGCTCAAGGGAAACTTGCCATCTGGTGTCCAAAACTGTTGGAAACTGCAGATTTTAGATGTGGCCAATAATTCCTTGTCTGGGAACATTCCTCTTCGGTTAGGGCAGCTTCCTGATTTGATGGTACTTGTTTTGAGGTCAAACAACTTACAAGGGCGGATACCACAAGCATTAGGCAATCTTTCAAGTCTCCATGTTCTAGATCTCTCCCACAACAATTTGACTGGCGCTATCCCATCAGAGCTGGGGAGTTTGACAGCTATTATTGCTGGACAACCAGGAGAATCAAATGTTTTAAATGGCCGGTCCATTAATGGCCGTCGTTACTATTATAAGGAAGAGGTCAATGTGAGCAACAAAAGATTGAACCTCGCCTATGGAGATTCTGTTCTATTACTTATAACAGCCATTGATCTTTCTTCAAATCATCTTTCTGGTGACATTCCTTCAGAAATTGGCAAGCTTAAGCATTTACATGTCCTGAATTTGTCAGGTAATAGTCTGACAGGAGAGATTCCTATAAGTTTTGGCTTGCTAGAGCAGTTAGAGTCATTGGATCTTTCAAATAATAAATTACATGGAAGAATCCCAGGTCAGATGGTACAACTTTCCTTTTTGAGTTTCTTCATTGTTTCTGACAACATGCTTTGTGGAAGAATCCCAACAGGGCATCAATTCTCCACATTCAATTCCACTTACTTTTCAGGGAATCCTCGTCTGTGTGGGTTTCCAATTGATAAGAGGTCATGTAGTTGTGATCACAACTCATTTGCAGGTATGCCACCGGTTTCCCAAGAGGAAGAGGAGGAAGAAGAAGAAATCCCGTGGTATTGGTATGTAAGTTGGATGGCAAGCTTTGCTGTTGGATTCTGGGGACTATTTGGAGTCCTTTTTGTCAAAAAGAAATGGCGAATAATATACATTCGAGTCCTAGATGGATATGTCGTAGGTCTTTTAAATATACTGTCACTCAGAAACTAATGAATAGTAGTGTAAGAGGAATTGGCTTCATATTGCCATGGATATGTCATGGCTACTATAAGGTATAAATAGATTTGTATCTTAAAAAAATAATATATAATATTGCAGTGTAAAGAGGCAATGCCTCTCGTATGGTATGGGTGTCACGAAAGAAGAATGTTTGGAGTCTGTAAGTTGATAATTTTATATATACTCGTATACATTTTATGGTTGACAGTCTACCTTGTCTATGAGCTTCTTGTTGGATTTTCAGAATCAAATCCGATTGTCTTAGCTTTTGATAAAGTTATTTTTTTGATATTTTGTGTGGACTTTGAACTTGATAAATCCAAATCAAATTAGATTTAGAAGATAAACTCAAATCAAATCAGATTTGGAAGATAAGCTCAAATCAAATCAGATTTAGAAGACAAGTTCAAATCAAATTAGATTTGGGAGATAAGTCCAAATCAAATCAGATTTGGAAGATAAGCTCAAATCAAAT
This sequence comes from Chamaecyparis obtusa, assembly GCA_027943335.1. Taxonomy (NCBI): domain Eukaryota; kingdom Viridiplantae; phylum Streptophyta; class Pinopsida; order Cupressales; family Cupressaceae; genus Chamaecyparis; species Chamaecyparis obtusa. The sequence continues at coordinate 410,638 of BSBK01008157.1, forward strand.
CAGATTTAGAAGATAAGCTCAAATCAAATCAGATTTGGAAAAATTTGATTTGTTCTATGGACTTCTTCTCTCTTCTTCTTGAACAGAAAATTTCTTATATAAAGGGAAAAATGTCTTTATTCTTTAACAATGAACATGAATGCAATTTTTATTTTGTTTGCAGTAGCAAAAATAGTTTTTAGTTTTTATAATCTTCTCAAATCAAATCAGATTTAGAAGATAAGCTCAAATCAAATCAGATTTGGGAAAATTTGATTTCTTCTATGGACTTCTCTCTTCTTCTTGGACAGAAAATTTCTTATATAAAGGGAAGAATGTCTTTATTCTTTAACAGTGAACATGAATGTAATTTCTATTTTGTTTGTAGCAGCAAAAATAGTTTTTAGTTTTTGTAATACTTTGATTTGTATCAGAGAAGTTTTGCAACAGTAGTTGCAAGTTTTAATTTCTTGTTGTAGAAGTATTTTGAGATTGAATAGAAGCAATAAGCTTATTGCATAAATTCTCCACCTCTTATGTTTGCCCTATTTTGGGTATTTAGATTTTCTTCTTTGCTGAAACAGAGCATTTTTTTTATGCATTTCTAGAATTTATAGTTCTTCTAAATTCTTTACATGGTATTAGAGCTGATTGGCCTTCATTCCTTATAAATTTGAGCATTTGTTTTTTCTGGGTATTTGTTTATCTTGCATAGGAGACATGGCTGGAGATGTGGAAAAGAGCTAGCAGCAGCCACCATCCTTCAATGGACAAAATTATGATGTTTGGGCAAAGAAGATGAGGACCATTTTTATAGAAAATGATTTGTGGGAGCTTGTGGTTAATGGATTCACGGATGTGACCAACCCAACTCAATTTTTCAGCCTCACAAACAATCAAAAGACTCAGTTGAAGGAGTCAAGAAGGAAAGATGCAAAAGCTTTAAGCTTGATTGAGACTGCCTTGACAGAGGCAATCTTTCCTAGAATAACAGCAGCTAATTATTCCAAAGAACCTTGGGATATTCTTCACACAAGTTTTAAAGGGACTAAGAAAGTTTGTTTGGTGAAGCTCCAAATGCTTTGAAGAGAATTTGAGAGTCTTCTCATGAAGGACAATGAGTCCATCTCAGATTTTAGCTCAAGACTCTCTGGTTTGATAAACCAGTTGAGAACCAATGGAGAAACCATAGAGAAGCAAAGAATAGTAGAAAAGGTTTTGAGAAGTCTGCCCTCAAAATTTGATAATCTCATAATTGCCATTGAAGAGGCAAATAATCTTTCAGTAATGACTATTGATGAGTTAATGGGTTCTTTCCAAATCCATGACCATCGAATTAACAGGTCGGCAAATTTTTCACAAGAGCAAGCTTTTAGAGCTCAAGCCAATGCAAGAGGCAAGGGAAGAGGAAAAAATAATTCTGGAAGAGGTTCAAGAGGTAGAGGTCGTGGTAACTTCGGACAACAAAATGCTGGAGGAGAAAGCTCAGAACGAGTAGCCACAAATGATAGAGCCAGCAACTCTTAGAATAATTTCAAAGGTAAGAAGAAATATAGTTCAGACAAGAGTAATATTGAATGTTATTATTGTCATAAATTTAGGCATTATGCTAGTGAATGCTGGAGAAAAAAAAAGTAATCAGTCAAAGCTAAGTGCAAATATGACTTATATGAAAGTGGGTGATGGAGATAAACCCACAACCTTCATCATGTGCAATGTTGGTGAATAAGGCAGCCCTAAAGTCTGGTATTTGGACAGCGGTTGTAGTAACCACATGAGTGGTAATGAAAGTCTTTTTTCTTTCATTGATAAAAATATAAAGTTTGAAATTAGAATGGGGAATAATAGAATTGTTCCAGTTGTGGGAAAATGATCTATTATGATCCGCACCAAGCAAGGTGAGAAACAAGAAATTCAAAATGTTTATTTTGCTCCAAGAATAAAGCACAATTTGATGAGTGTTGGACAGCTCACTCAAAATGGTTACAAAGTGCTGATGGAGAATGACCAATGTGTCATTTATGAGAAGGATGGGAGTAAGAAAATTGTTGCAGCGATTCAAATGACAAAGAATAGAATGTTTCCATTGAAGGTAGAGACATGTTTCTCTTCACAATAAAAAATTTCACCTCCCAAGAAAGAATGTACAGCAGTACAACAATCAGCCTTCAAGAGCGTGATTGAAGACCCCTCCAAGCTATGGCATTTAAGGTATGGACATCTTGGCTATGCTAGTTTAAATTTATTGTCCAAGAAACGTATGGTAGATGATTTTCTATGTATTAAAGAGTTCAGTAGCAAGTGTGAGGCTTGTATTTTGGGTAAGCAACATAGGCTGCCCTTTAATTCTGGAAACTCTAGAAGAGCAAGAGCAGCATTAGAATTGGTGCATACTGATTTAGTTGGCCCTATGCAAATCACTTCCATTGGGGGGAGTACTTATTTTATGACATTCATAGATGATTTCAGTCATAGAACATGGATTTATTTTATGAAAAATAAATCTGAAGCTTTTGATAAATTTTTAGAATTTAAAGCCCAGGCTAAAAATAAATGTGGACAAAATCTTAAAGTCCTAAGATCAGATAGAGGGGGGAATATAGCTCCAATATTTTTTTAAATTTTTGTAGGTAGAATGGTATAAAGAAAGAGCTTACAGCCAATTATACTCCGCAGAAAAATGGAGTGGCTGAAAGAAAAAATATAATCATTGTTGAGATGGCAAGAAGCATGATGAAAGACAAAGGGCTCCCAATTGAATATTGGGGAGAGACTATAGCAACAACAGTCTATTTAATAAATAGAAGTCCTGCAAAAGTAGTCTGTGACAAGATTCCAATGGAAGCATGGACAAAGCATAGATGGACGGTTGAACACTTGAGAGTGTTTGGGTGTATAGCATATGCACACATGCCAAAAGAGAAAAGGAAAAAGTTTGATGATAAAGGAGTGAAGTGTGTTTTTACTGGTTATAGTCCAGAATCTAAGGCATACCGATTGTATGATCTAGTTGGTAAGAAGATGATCACTTCAAGAGACGTGTAGTTCATTGAAAATGAGTCATGGGATGGCTCGGTGGACACATCTTCAAGCACGTCAAGCAAAGTGCCTATTATTGATGAAGATGGTGATGCTAATGATCAGCAAAATGATATGACAACAGATATAGAAGGCTCCATAAGGCTCCAAATTGGCCCCACAAAGAGCAGCAGTAGCAATACTGAGAGCTATGATCCCACTCTCGCCTCCCTAGTGCCAAGAAAGACCAAGAGTATAAGGGAGATATACCAAGATGAAAGCAAAATGAATTTGATGAGAATATCAATTTTGCATTATTTTCTCATAGTGATCCAATTTATTTTGAGGATGCTAAAAAAAAAAAAATGGTGTAAGGCCATGGATGAGGAAATAGATGCAATAAAAAGAAATGAAACTTGGGAGCTCACTAATTTACCTCCCAACAAGAAAATTATTGGAGTTAAATGGGTTTACAAGACCAAGAGTAAGCTAAAGGAAAAAGAGATAGGCATAAGGCTCGATTGGTGGTCAAGGGGTACAAACAATAGTTTGGTATAGATTATGATGAGACTTACACCCTAGTTGCTAGAATGGAAACCGTGCATGTTGTCATAGCAATTGCATCCCAGCACAAATGGAAAGTTTATCAAATAGATGTGAAGTCCACCTTCTTGAATGAAGTATTGAAAGAAGAGGTTTATGTGGAGCAACCACCTGGTTATGAAGTTTCAGGTCATGAAAGTAAAGTGTATAGGTTGAAGAAGGTTCTTTATGGGCTTAAGCAAGCTCCATGGGCATGGTATAGCAGAATTGACTCATATTTGATGAGCAATGGCTTTTGCAAAAGCGATGGTGAGCCCACTCTTTACATCAAGGTAGCTAATGGTAATATTTTAATTATTATCTTGTATGTTGATGATTTAATCTTTACTGGGGATAATGATTTCCTCATTGTTGATTTTAAAGAGGCCATGAAAAGTGAGTTTGAAATGTCAGACTTAGGTCTCTTGAGATATTTTTTAGGCATAGAAGTAAAACAAATGCATGATGGTATTTTTATCTCTCAAGAAATATATGCAAATCAAATTTTAGAGAGATTTAAAATGAAAAATAGCAAGCCTACCCCAACACCAACTTCAGTAGGTTTGAAGTTAAGCAAGCAAGATTGCAGTAGTTATGTAGATCCAACTTTATATAAAATTTTAGTTGGAAGTTTGATGTATTTAACAGCTACTAGGCCAGACACTATGCATGCAGTAAGTTTGATTTCTAGATTTATGGAAACTCCAAAGCACTCCCATTGGCAAGCAAGAAAAAGAATCCTAAGGTATGTGAAAGGAACCAAAGGATATGGTATTTTGTATACTATAGCAAATATTTTTGATCTTATTGGCTACACAGATAGTGATTGGGCAGGGAGCTTGGATGATAGGAAGAGCACTTCTGGATGTGTCTTCCACATGGGTTCAGGTGTAATCTCATGGGCTTCTAAGAAGTAACCCATAGTTGCTCAATCTACAATAGAGGCTAAATATATAACAGCGAATGCAGAAACATGTCAAGCTATTTGGCTAAGGAGGATCTTGGAAGATTTGAAAGAAGAACAAGAGGAAGGAGCCACAATATTTTGTGACAATATTTCCTGAATAGCTTTGTAAAAAAATTTAGTGTTTCATGGAAGAAGCAAGAACATTGAAATCAAATATCACTTTATTAGAAAACTAGTTGAGAGTTGTGAAATAAAAATGGAGTTTTGCAGGTCAGAGTAGCAGTTAGCAGACATTTTCACCAAGCCATTGGGCATTGCAAGTTTTGAGGGCCTAAGGAGAAATCTTGGCGTAGTCAGTTTGGATCAAGCATGATCTTGTTTGTAGGCTCAAAACAATGGGGGAGTGTTGGATTTTCAGAATCAAATCCGATTGTCTTAGCTTTCATATTTGACTTTATTTTTGATAAAGTTATTTTTTTAATATTTTGTGTGGACTTTAAACTTGATAAATCCAAATCAAATCAGATTTGGGAGATAAGTCCAAATCAAATCAGATTTGGAAGATAAGCTCAAATCAAATCAGATTTAGAAGATAAGCTCAAATCAAATCAGATTTGGAAGATAAGTCCCAATCAAATCAGATTTAGAAGATAAGCTCAAATCAAATCAGATTTGGGAGATAAGTCCAAATCAAATTAGATCAAATTTGGAAGATAAGTCCAAATCAAATTAGATTTAGAAGATAAGCTCAAATCAAATCAGATTTGGGAGATAAGTCCAAATCAAATCAGATTTGGAAGATAAGCTCAAATCAAATCAGATTTAGAAGATAAGCTCAAATCAAATCAGATTTGGGAAAATTTGATTTCTTCTATGGACTTCTTCTCTCTTCTTCTTGGACAAAAAATTTCTTATATAAAGGGAAGAATGTCTTTATTTTTTAATAGTGAGCATGAATGCAATTTCTATTTTGTTTGCAGTAGCAAAAATAGTTTTTAGTTTTTGTAATACTCTGATTTTTATCAGAGAAGTTTTGCAACAACAGTTGCAAGTTTTAATTTCTTGTTGTAGAAGTATTTTGAGATTGAATAGAAGCAATAAGTTTATTGCATAAATTCTCCATCTCTTATGTTTGCCCTATTTTGGGTATTTAGATTTTCTTGTTTGCTGAAACAGAGCATTTTTTTTGTGCATTTCTAGAATTTAGAGGTCTTTTAAATTCTTTACACTTCTGCTAGCAATTTTATAGTGATTTGAACTTTATAGTTAATTAAATGTTTCTCGTCTTATTAATTTCTCCATTTAGTTTCCAATAAATAAATAATATATTAATTTAATTTATTCAATGAGAGATATGTAATACTATTAATATTTTATAGATATAATGTTAAATTCAAATAGTATAATGTATTAGGTGGTTAAACCTTGTTGGGATTGTGAAGTTCTTTTTTCTGGCTTCTTCATTTGAAATTTATATATGTTTGTATAAATGGATGTGTGCATGCTATGTATGGCGAATTGGTGTAATGTTAATAAAAATATTTTCCTATTTTGAAAGAAGATGTAGTCAGTTTAAACGAGTCACTATAAATCTTATGTTTGTATCTAATTTTTAATTTAATTTATATCAATTTACTCTTGATTATTTTTCAAACCTAATCATATTTAAAAACGTAAAAGTTAATAAATTTCCTCCTTTCAAGATGACTTTTTCAAGTGACAAAGGCATAACACCCTAGATTTTGTGTATGTAGGTCAATAGAAATAGAAATAACAAGTTCTACAACTTGCAGTTGGGAAAGAAGTATCTAAAACATATCATTGATATTGTCTAAAGTGACTCTCTCCATTATATTTTCTACCAGATCATTGATCTCATCTAAAGTGAAATATTACAACTATCTCCATTATATTTTCTACCACACAAAAAGAATTATCAATGACAAGAATAATATAAGATAATATAACCACCATTTTAAAGAATCCAACCAAAAAGAATAATATAATAGTCAATTTTGAAACTAAAGTGGGATGCTCTACATCAATACTATCATGATTATAATTAGTAAATATTCTAGTAGTATTAGACTCAACTAAGTAGTGCTGAGAGTTCAAGATTTAATCTTGTATATTAGAATAGAATAGAAGATTTTAATGGTTATGAAGGTAAAGATAATATAGAATAGTAGATCTTATAATTTTAATTTTTTATTGGCAATTTTTTTCTATGTAATTTGTTGATGAACACTCTTTTTAATCAGTCATCTTTTCTTTGAAGGAATATTATAAGAAAGTTGTCACTCAATTACTTGAGTAAATTATGTAGATGTCATTGCAAACTTCACACTCAAAAAAAATATTTTTTTACATTCCATTGCCCTAATTGTGAAACAAAAATTCTTTCCTAGCATTCTTCTTTTAGGCTCTTTTATATACCTATTTCACATAAAAGAAATATAAGTTAGTCCCTAATTGAGAAATGAAAGATTCTACTCTCAAAACGGAGTTAAATTTATTAAGATAATATTTATTTTTCTCTCCATAGTCTTTTCTCACATAGAATTGCAATCCATATAGACATGGTAAAATTATTTATTTATTTGCAACTATTAGAACATACTTTTTAATAGACTTTAATTAGCTCATCCACTTTTTTTGTTGACAATCTTAATCCCACTAGACAATAATTCTAATTATCCCCTTTTAAGTTTGTCAATTTATACAATTTGTTAGATTCTTTGGGAGATGTCCCACGACAATGACTTTAATAAGTACTTATTTTATCTAGAAGAATACTATTGGGAATTGGAGAATTAGTTTTAGTTTTCTTATGATTTTAGGTTTTTGGATTTTTGAATTTTTTTTATTACAAAAGACATTTTTTAGTAGATTTTTTCTCAATCCTCTTCATAGAACCTATGGATAGTGACTCTATACTACTTCATGATACCAAAATCTTTATTTTTCATCATGGCCTATTCTTGGTAACTATGTTGGAAACTTTTTTCAAGTGAATTTAATAGAAATAAGGTTTTTTTTTAATCCCAAGATTTTAAGATAATTACATATCAAAGTAATTTCATAATCTATTATTGAGTTTATTGGTCTAAAACTTACTTTACCTTTCACTTTCTTACATTTTCTTCTATAGTCTATTTGTTGATTTTATCTCAATAGTACTTACAAACAAATTTGTTATCAAAGAATTGATTATTGCATACTATAGATGAAATATATATTTTTTATTAAATTAAGTGGGGAGGGGCCCAACCTATTATAGATGTAGCCAAAACCATCTAAATCTGAACTAGAACATAACCGGTCTCAAAAATAGAAAAAAAAAGCTAATTAACATAAAAAAATATGGGATCTCAAGGATAAAATGAATGGGACTGACATCAAAAAGAATAACAGAGCTACTGAGGATTACCAGTGTCTTGAAACTAGGGTTATCAAGATGGAGGAGAAAATGTAGAGCCTCAAGGACACTCTCAAAGGCATCATAGAGTAGAGCTTCAATATCCCAAAGGCTTCAAATGAGCACATCAAGTTGCTTATTGAGAAAATGGAAGAAAATCCCGAAGGGAAAGAAGTGTAGATCATAAAAAAGGATAAAGTGCACAAGCCAGATGAAGGACCAGGAAAGAGAACTAGGGCCAAATCTAAGAAGAATAAGAAAGAGGAAGAATCCATGGACATCCACAAGATTAAGGAGGTTGTTGAGAAGATGGAGCTCTTGGAGTCTAATGTGGCTACCATGTTCAGGAATTTCTCCTGAATTTTTTTCCTGGTGTTTTCTGCCTATCTCTATTTTTTGTTTGCTCTGTCTATGTTTTGGTTGTTCTCTTGGCCATGCTAGTAGCCTGTTACATTCTTAGTTCCTATTGTTTTAAGACTTGAACTTTAATTGCTATATTTTAAATATGTATTGGGTTTCAAGCACCCTGTAAAACCTATTTTACGTAATCAAAAACATAAAAATTATGAAAATGCATGATTGGCATACCTTCATCAAGGTAAGTGATAGTCTTTTGTATTTACAATATATTTGTGTAACTGCATTCAATTTTCATTGTTTGAAATGATCATTTGACAATTGTTACAGTGTTTTCTACCCCTATCGCTCCCAGAGAACTTCGAAAATAATATCAAACAAGTGATATATGATCTTGGAAAATATATGAGGTAAGCAGTGATATTTGTTCAATATATCAAATATGTAATATATTGTAAAGTCTCGTATTTATATATTTTTGTGTCTCGAATCCCTTGTAGGTGGTTGTCATCTAAAGAAATCCATAAAGATATAAAATATTAGAAGAAAAGAATTTGTCGACTAATGTGTGAAATGAAAAAGTGTTTACCTTCAACCTTTTTTCAATGCACAAGAATACTACCTCATACACTAAGAGGAGATTGAATTTTGTGGACCTGTACATGCTAGGTCAATGTGGATGGTTGAGAGACACTTGAAATTTTTGAAGGGTTTGGTATGACAAAGAGCACATCTTGGGGGTTCTATAGTTGAGGGGTATATGGTATACCATATGATGGTGTGTGTTACTCAATATCTTCATAATTTTGTAGCAAAGACCCATATAGATTGCATTTGGGATCTCAACTCCATTAAAAATTTGAAGGGGAGTACTTGGTGGGAAACGGTAGATTTAGGAAACTAAAAGGTTATAAATTATGAGATGTTATCATAGTTAATTAATTCTTAATCTTTAAAATAAATCTATTGTAAGTCATCTATTTACTTTTGTACAGTTGCTAAAAAGTGGGATGCAATACATTTATTTATTGAAAACAATCAAGATTGGATGAAAGTATGGATTGAACGATGTCAACATTATCCAGTCATAGATTAAAATGGGAGCAGGTGTCTTCATTGGTTATACAAGCTCATCGTAATGGAGATCTCAATGTTACACAAAAGGAAATAGATTTATCATATGCTTTAAGAGGTCACTAGGTACTTTTAAATTTGTTAATTTATCAACCATATGTTTTTCAACTCATGATGCAATCATTTATACATGTTTGACATTGTTGTAGGTGAAACACCTCAAGGCTAATATGTTATGCAATGGCTATAAATTTCACATCAAAAGTTGGATGACACGAAGAGAACTTGTGATTCTGGGATAAGTGCAGTCTTCTAGGTGACTAATATTTCATCTAGAAATAACTTACATCCTCGAGAGTTGCAAAATTGATACTATGGTATTTTGGTTGATATACTTGAATGTGACATAGATAATTTCTTCAAATTAGTTCTCTTCATCATGAAATGATACAGACTACGACTCAATCAAAATGATCTTAATAGAACTATTATTGAACATGACAATGGATTTCTAATGATTAATATAAGGTTGTTTGAGCTAGTTGGAGTAGAGCCCTATGTTCTTCCAAGCCAATGTGAGAAGGTATTTTACTCAGAGGTTCTACATAAATGGGCTTGGTCATTTGTTGTTAGACATGATCCAAGAGGAAAGCAAATAAAGTATAATGCGATGGAAGAAGAAGATACCGAGGAAGATGAAGAAGTGGAAGATGATGTAGATGATGATCACAATCGAGAGCTAGTCAAACAAGAATATGACGAAGAAGATGATGATGATGCTGTTATTGATGATGATGATGACGATGATGATGATGATGATGATGACGATGATAATGATGATGATGATGATGATGATGATGGTGATGATGATGTTGATGATGAAAACAATGACAATAGTGGTGCTGATGATGTTGTCGATGACGATGATGATCTTGATGATGAGATGGATGAAGAAGAATATCAATGACATGAATGAAATGTACAATTATGCCAAATGTTTGGCATGTTTTAACGATTGTTTTAAGTTGAAATCTGCACTCTTTCCACTAATATTCTTAGGGTTTCATATTAATGGCATTTTTGGTTTTAGCGTTAATATCTAACTACTCTTATTCACCTTGTTTTATATGTCCTACTTATATCTTTGATCTTTTGATAAGATAAATTTCATTCTAAAAGAGTGTATTTAATCTATATATGCTTAAACAACCTCACTAGTTAAGACTGTTCTCATTTCTAGTGGGCATGACAAGAATCAAATCACTAGAAAGACACTAGTATTTAGAGATGCACAAATTACTAATGTGATTAAGAAAATTACCTTTCTTTATCATTTTTTGGGGTATTTTTTTTATATCAATGCATTTAATCTAAATACTATCTTATGAGATTTGCTTCTGATAATTTTCTATTTCCTTGTGCATCAATGATGTTAACTCACAGGGGATTCTCTTTGTTCCCTGCAATGGAGTGAGCTAATTCTAAAAGTATAAATAGATAAATTTGACAATGTATAATGTCCTTCACGAGATACATAATAAAAATACTGACAAGACACCATAACTGTTTGCCGAAATGCCACAATAGTGGTGTCTCATGCAATGCTAAGATGTTTAGTTATATGCAATGTTGAAATATTCAAAATATTGTAGGATAAATACATAATTTTAACAAGTATATAATGTCCTTGAAAAGATGTAATAAAAACTATGTAGTGAACTATGTTTTTCTAATTATATAACTATTATCTTTTGTAAGGTATCCCACATAGTCTTGTGGATTGTCAGGTATAAGTCAATACACCCCATAGAGATTAATGTCTTTTACTATTTCTAAAATATCTCTCTCATTGCCACTTGTCTTTCATGAAGTGCAGGTACCAGTGAATAGGTATTTGTAAGATTTGTCTTCCTCAAGCAAGGAAAATGTAGGAATGAAAGAAGAAAGTGAGACATTTAGTATGTCTAAATCAAGGAGATCAACTCGAAGTCAAAAGATTAGAAAGAAATCCAATAACGCATGGAATTTTTCCTTGCTCAAGGGGGTTGTGTTCTTATGATGATGAGAGAAAAGGTGATTCCGAGGTTCCCTTTAGGTACAAAGATCTACAGAAACAATGGGTCCTCGATGAACTTCCTTCAATAAACACTGATTTTTGTGTTAGAGAGAGGATATATCACATAGCACCGTCTTCATTATAGGGTTTGGGCCTATTTTCCATGGATGGCATAAAGGTCTCTTGCAAAAAAGTTGTCAAATTGATGGAGTATGTCAAACCTTGTTATGATTACAGTAGTTGGATGCAAATTGTTAAATATAAAAAAAGTATGTGTAGGTATGCAACCCAGAAGCAACCCAATTATATATTTGAGGCGCGCGAGGGAAATCACGTATTTGTATGTGCGATCAAATTAATGTGTGGAGGTGAAGAGCTACTTAGCGATTACAATTTGAATCACATAGATACCATAAAAACCATGACTATCATGGATGAGGTGGTATGCATTCTGATAATTGTCTAGGCAATATGATAACTGTTTATTATTCAACGTAACTTAGAATAAGAACACATGTTTTAACATGTCTCAATATTTTATTTTTGAAATACAGGGCTATAGTATGGATCGACAACCACATGATATGCATGATGATAATGTTTCTCATGGGACTTCTTCTTCCTGAGAGGTAAAACTCATTGTTGTTGTACAAATGCACATACAAGAAAAATGTTAATGCATATTTTTTGTTATGTTTTATTCTTCACTACTATTTTGGATTGCTTTTAAATAAAGTTCTAATAATATTGTTCTCACAAATGAGTGTTGATCAGAAAAAGGGAAAGGAACAAGTAGTCTATGAGGAGCTACAAGATGAGCAATATCCATTTATTGTTGATTTTGGATCAAATGTTGATCCTGTGGTTGCACTGCAAAAGGTCTTGCATGCAATATCAAGAGAGTTAGCTCGATTGGCAGGGATTCAATGTCAGACTCCTCAAATATAGATAAGAGAGGATGAGTTGATCCACCTAGTTTAGACTTATACAGTAAGTATTAATGTAGTTTTTAATTATAACAAAAGTTTAATAATGGTTTTTATAGTATACTCTTTTATTTATGTCATTAACTAAAATACATGTGTATTAAAGTTAGCTTCACTTCATTTATGAATCTAGCCATTTTTATTTTCTTAAAAGGTGGAAATTACAAGATAAAGGGTTAAAGAATAAACTCATTGACTCTATGACAAAACTTCTTGGATTTGACGTCTTTCAAAGACTTAGGCTCCTTGACAAAGCGTGCCAAGTTTTGAAGTATATTAGGGACAACTACAAGTCCCAAATAGAACACAACCCTCATTATGAGTGACCTCCCTATATTCCTATTAATGAGTGGGAGAATCTTAAAAAGGATGCACTTGAGAGAAGAGAAAGACATAGTGGACAAGTAGTATCACCTGAGGAAAGAAGGTACGTGATAATCTTAATAGTGAAATTATGTACTATTTACTCTTTATACTTATGTGATCTAACACATTTCCAATGTCACATAGGTTTCCCGACACATCAAAGGAAATAGAAGTAAGAAAACAAAAGCACGACCAACACAAGCTTGGCTCAGGTGGATATTCAAAACTTGTTGCACGAGTTGTACTTGTATTAGTAAATGAAAAACCATATACAAATATTTATAAATTGTAATCAATTTAGTTTTGATGAAATTCACTACAATACATGTGTTTGATACCGAAAAAAAATGTGGGCCTTGGAGTTCAAACAAAAGATTATAGAAGAGGATAAGAAATTAGGCTACAAACAAGGCTATATAGTCATTTCTGAATGATTCTGATCAATGAGTGCACAAGCCTCTTCTAGTGGATCTGTCAATCAGGTAAATAAGGAAATTGATTTTAATTTCAAATTGAATACTTTACCAATTACTATATTTGATGTTAAGATCCAACATAAAGTGAATATATTTGTTTTAAGTACAAGGAAACAATGATTAAATATTTATTTAAAACTTTAAAGTGAATATATTTATATGTATTAAATTGAATAATTAACATTTCTCAGCATTTGTCTTGTATTTATATGTCTATATTGTTGATAAATGTGCTAATTATTTATATTGGAATGTAGCCTTTCGACCTCGATACACCATCTGAGCACGACAAAGGCATCGATTCAAATTTGAATAGTACTCAAGGTATACATTTTCTTTTCAAATTTTGATTATTGAATATTTAATACACTTGAGTTAAGGTTGTAGTAATAAAAATTTTAAATTGAATTTGGTGTAGTAATAGTACTCAAGGTAAACATTTTGAATTGAATTTGGTGTAGTAATAAAAATTTAATTATATTATGTTGGGATTAATAAAATATTTTGTATTGCAGTTTGTTCTCGATGAGTGTGTTGATGAGGTTCAACCCGTCGGGCAAGATGATGTGGTTGGACAAGGTAAAGAGCATCACATTTATGCTTTTTAAAGTACTGAAATGCTTGTAAGAATAATGATAATATGTTTTTAATTTAAACCTTTTATTTTTTATTGTAGAGGACCCGCCTCTGCAAAGGACAGAGAGATCACGTGTTCGGCCAAGAAGAAATGACAATGTCAACATGGATATGCCTCTACAACAATTTAGGGAAGCACAAAGAAAGAAAAAATCAAAAAAGAAATGATTCTCATTTATGTAACTTATTTGATAATGACATATGTTTATGTCTCGATGTTTTAATCTTATGTGTTAATGAATGTTATGATGTGTTAATAAATGCTAATTAATGAGTCTTATGAATGCTAATGAATGTGTGTTAATGAATGATAATCAATAAGATGAATGTTCAATTGTTGTAATAGAAATTATTATAATATGTATCATATGTTTCCATACATGTTTGTGTGCAGGGATGGACAAGGGATGTTGATTGGTACTTGTGTAATTAGAGAATACTTTGCATTATTGCAATCCCCAAATCATTATTGGCAAATTTTTGAACATATCTAAATGGAATACTTTGT
>BSBK01008157.1:430000-482415 GCA_027943335.1 Chamaecyparis obtusa
CAGAATAGTTCTGGGTAGTAGATCTGGGTATTGATTCGAGGCTTTGTCCCTATAGAATATTGTAAGGGAATGCCCATGTGGCTTTTCATATTGTAATTCTAAAAGTTTGTAATTCCACATTTGTGGAGATAATAAGAAGCCAATTTTTTGTTCTTGCATATTGTTGTGGTTTCTCTGTTTCTGTTATGAGTTTGTGGTATTAAGGGGAGCACCCTTCATCAAGTGGTATCAGAGTAGGTTTTCTTGAGTGTGTAAACAGATCACCGACTGTGAGGCAGTTTGCACCAGGACCGTGGTTAGGGTTTCAGCGCGCATCATGAAAATACCTCCACGAAGAGAACGTGGTGGAAGAGCTGGTGCTGCGACACCTGAGGTTAGAGAGCTGCAGAGACAAGTGCGAGCATTGCAAAAAGAGATTCTCAGAGGAATGAATTTTAATGTCAGAGACGAAAGCGAGGATGAAGCCGAAGAAGAATATCAAGAAGAAGAAGTTGAAATTGTGAACCAGGAGGAAGAAAGACTTTTTCGGGTGATTTCCAAGATTGGGAAAAGACCTAAGATTGAGGTCCTACATTTTCTGAAAATCTTAACCCAAAGGAATTGATCGACTGGATCAATGAATGTGAAGAATATTTGAGTATGAAGATGTTGAGGATCCTGATAGGGTCAAATTTGCGAAGGCCAGACTGAAAGGGTCATGCAAAGATTATGGTGGCAAGAGATTCAGTTGGAGCGAAATAGAAGGGGAAAGGAGAAAATCACGAGATGGGATCGGATGGTGGATAAATTGAAGCGACAGTTCATTCCTGTTGATTATGAGCTTGACCTACTGAAGAAAATGCAGAGTTTGAAGCAAGCAGGAAGATCTGTTCAGGAGTATACAGAGGAGTTTCTATTGACTTCTCATCAGAACAGGCCATGCAAAAGCTGATAAGGAGAAAGTTGCCCGATACCTTAATGGGTTAAGGCCAAGCATTCAGGAGGAGCTGAATCTGGTTCGAATGAACAGTATTGAAGAGGCATACCAGTTTGCCCTAAAAGTAGAGGAAAAGCTAAAACAAGAAGTTTGAGAGCAAACAAAACGGAAGAGGTCACGGTGGACGATCTGGTGGACGGTCCATATGGTGGCCGAAATGAAGATCCGAAAAAGAAGGATGAGGCCAGTAGTAGTCAGAATCAGCGAAGAAATAATTTCAATCACTTCCAGGATCAGAATAATAGAGGAAGAGGAAGAGGACAAGGATCTGGAAGAGGTGGCTTCCGTGGAACATGTTTTCACTGTGGAGAAGAAGGTCACAAGGCATTTGAATGTCCTCAGCGCCAAGGCAGAACAGATAGGAGAAATGAAAGCCAGGCCAGAGTTGCACATGTCGATGAAGATGCCAGATCATCAAATTCTAAAGATGCTAAAAGAGGAGAAATGCTAATTAATAGAAGAGTCTTGCTGAGTGGTGAGAATGAACCTGAACAAAGGAGGAGCCTGTTTCACACTAGATACAAGTGTGAGGGTAAATGTTGTGATGTGATTATCGATAGTGGAAGCAACTGACAATTTGGTGTCAGAAGAGATGGTGACAAAGTTGAAGCTCAAGAGACAGAAACACCCACATCCATATCGGATTGCCTGGGTGCAGGATGACCACAAGGTCATGGTCAGTGAATAGTGCCTGGTAAAGTTCAAGATCGGCGGATACCAAGATGAGGTATTGTGTGATATCATATCTATGGATGCATGTCATATGTTGTTGGGTAGACCATGACAGTTTGACAGATGTGCTGTACATGATGGTCGTGCGAATACCTATTCCCTGACAAAGGATGGAGTGCGACATAAGCTAAAACCATTGAAGGAGACTGAAGAAAAGGTATGTGGTACTGCAAGGATAACTTTTGTTGATGGAAGAAATTTCCTAGATGGTATGAGGCATGAGCATGTATGTTTTTCTTTAATTCCAAAAGCTGGTAAAGAGGAAGTAGAAGATGTTCCTGTAGAAGTTGTAGATTTGTTGAATGAGTTTCAGGATATTGTATCTGATAACGTGCCTAATGGATTACCACCAATCAGGAAGATCAACCATCAGATGACTTGATCTCAAGAGCGAGTTTTCCAAACAAGGCAGCACACAGAATTACACCTGCAGAAAGTGAGGAGTTGAACAGACAAGTACATGAGTTGTTACAGAAAGGATTGATCCGTGAGAGTCTGAGTCCCTGTGCTGTACCAGCGGTATTAGCACCAAAGAAGAATGGAGAATGGAGGATGTGTACAGATTCTAGGGCAATAAACAAGATCACAATCAAGTATAGGTTTCCGTTGCCACGAATGGATGATATTATGGACTGTTTGAGTGGAGCTGTGTATTTTTCAAAGATAGATCTAAAAAGTGGATATCATCAGATTCGGATCAGAGAAGGAGATGAATGGAAGACTACCTTCAAGACAAAGGAAGGACTGTATGAGTGGTTAGTCATGCCTTTTGGGCTAACCAATGCACCGAGCACTTTCATGCGGCTCATGAACGAGGTTCTGAAAGAATTTCTGGGTAAGTTTGTCATTGTTTACCTAGATGATATTTTGATCTTTAGTAAGACATTGGAGGAGCATATGATGCATATTCGTATGGTATTTGAGAAGCTGAGAGAAGAGAAATTGTTGATTAATTTGAAGAAGTGCAGTTTTGTGAAGAAAGAGTTAGTGTATTTGGAATTTGTAGTTTCAGCAGAAGGTCTAAAAATGGACCCAGAGAAGGTACAGGCTATCCTTGAATGGCCTACTCCAAGGAGTGCTACTGAGGTAAGATCTTTTCATGGTTTGGCTAGCTTTTACAGAAAGTTTATCCAAAATTTTAGCAGTATTTGTGGACCCTTGACTGAAACAATGAGAGGGGATAGAAAAGAGTTTAAGTGGACTAATGGGGTAGAAAAGAGTTTTCAATTATTGAAACAAAAAGTTACAGAACAACCTATTTTAGCACTTCCAGATTTTAATAAGGTGTTTCAAGTAGATTGTGATGCTAGTGGTATTGCAATAGGAGCTGTTATGAGCCAAGAAGGTAAACCTGTTGCGTATTTCAGTGAGAAGTTAAATGATGCCAAGAGGAAGTATTCTGTTTATGATCAGGAATTTTATGCTATAGTTCAGGCATTAAAGAAGTGGAGACATTATCTGCTTCCTAAAGAGTTTGTTTTGTATACTGATCATCAAGCTTTGCAATATTTGAATAGTCAAGGAAAGTTGAATCAGAGACATTTAAAATGGGTTGAGTTTTTGCAGAGTTATACATTTGTTTTGAAACACAGGAGTGGAAAGTCTAATAGGGTTGCAGATGCTCTTAGCAGAAGGCAACTATTGCTAACAGAAATGCAGATTGAAGTGGTTGGGTTCAAGGAACTCAAGAATTTGTATCCAGAGGATCCTGATTTTGGTGAAGCTTGGAAAGCTTGTACAGAACCTGTTACTCTAGACAGGATGAAATGGTTGGATTTCATCATCCAGGATGATATGCTATTCAGAGGGAGTCAGTTGTGCATTCCGCGAAGTTCTATGAGGGAGAATCTCATCAAGGAGAAGCATAGTGGAGGATTGGCTGGACATTTTGGTCGTGATAAAACCGTTGGTTTGGTTAGTGAGAATTATTATTGGTTGCAGTTGCAGCAAGATGTGAAGAAGTTTGTACAGAGTTGCAGAGTATGTCAGATGGTGAAAGGAGTGAAGCAGAATACAAGATTGTATCAACCATTACCTGTACTAGAGAAGCCTTGGGAGGATATCAGCATGGACTTTGTTCTTGGTTTACCGAGGACTCAGCGGGGGCATGATTCAATTTTTGTGGTGGTTGACAGATTTTCAAAGATGGCACATTTCATTCCCTGCAAGAAGACTAATGATGTTGTTCATGTAGCAGAATTATTTTTCAGAGAAGTAGTGAGACTTCATGGTTTGCCAAAGACCATAGTTTCAGATCGGGACACTAAGTTTGTTGGATATTTCTAGCGTACATTATGGAAGAAGTCGAAGACAGATTTGAAGTTCAGTTCATCACATCATCCACAGACTGATGGACAGACAGAGGTGGTGAATAGGAGTTTGGAAAATTTGCTGAGATGTTTGGTTGGAGATAAGCCAACGGGATGGGATTTGATTTTACCACAGGCAGAATTTGCATACAATAATTCTGTCAACAAGAGCACTGGTAAATCACCATTCCAAATTGTATATGGAAGTAGTCCAAGAAATGCATCTGAATTGAGGAAGATAGATAAAGGAGAAATAAGTAGTGCTGAAGTTGAGGATTTTACAGAACACTTGAAGAACATCCATGGGGAGGTGAGGAAGCATATTACCAAGATGAACGCATAGTATAAGGCTAAGGCAGATGAGAAAAGGAGGTATAAAGAATTTTAGGTTGGTGATGAAGTCATGGTTCATTTGCGGAAGGAGCGGTTTCCAGTTGGTACATATAACAAGCTGAAAATGAAGAAGTTTGGACCATGCAGGATATTGAAGAAACATGATTCAAGAAATGCATATGAGGTAGAATTGCCTACTGAGCTAAATATTTCACCAGTGTTTAACATTTCAGATCTGACAGAGTATCATGAGGGAGGTGTTGAAGATGAGATCATAGCAGCACAGTGGAGTATTCCAGCAACTAGTTCAAACACTAAGGAGATTGAAGATATACTGGATAGTCGTGTTGGCAGAAGCACAAGGAACAGGACATATGAAGAATATCTGGTCAAGTGGAAAGGATGACCTGTTGAAGATTCATCATGGCTAACAAAGGAGGAGGTTAACTGTCTTGGTTTTCCTCTACACACCTGAGTCGTGATAGGGTCACTTCTCAAATTACCCCGGGTGTCTGATGCAAGAGCATCCTGGGTGTAAGAGCAATCTTGCATCGCCCAAAAAATATTTATGTTTTTATATTCAATAAGGGTTATTTTGTGCAGAGCTGCTATTTATGGAAAGTTACTATTTTGGTAATTTTCGTATGTGCTCAGAATGATCTAATTTCTTTCTTGGAGGTTCATTTTGGTCATATAAGTCTGCCAGTAAAGTTTCATTGCCAGATCAAGTGTATATTGGAAGATATTGAAGATTTTCGGTATTGGCAGCAGGGTACAGAAACTTTGAACTTAGTTTTGAAGGCTTTAGAGGCCCCGGATGAGGTCGAAAATTTGGGTGACGGGCGCTTGCGTAGGTCAAGCTTGTAGAGTGCTTCGTGGCGTTTCCGAAATGGGGTTATAATAGCCGATCGGGTCAACTGGTGATGACTTATGGTCTTCGGAAGTTGGGCCACCTAAAATGGCGAAAAATAATTTTCTTCAAAATTTTTGTTCGGGTTTCAAAGGTTATCTTGAGCTGACTATGATGTAATGAAATGTAAAATAAAATAATTCTAAGTTTGGTCGGCCTTATTGGCTAAAATTCTGGAACCTTCCCAGGTGGTGGAAAATTGCCTATATAAGGAAGGCTGTATTATTGCCTTAGGCAGTTCAGAATAGTTCTGGGTAGTAGATCTGGGTATTGATTCGAGGCTTTGTCCTACAAAATATTGTAAGGGAATGCCCATGTGGCTTTGCATATTGTAATTCTAAAAGTTTGTAATTCCACATTTGTGGAGATAATAAGAAGCCAATTTTTTGTTCTTGCATATTGTTGTGGTTTCTCTATTTCTGTTATGAGTTTGTGGTATTAAGGGGAGCACCCTTCATCAAAATGGTTATCATCTGACTGTATGAATAGTCTTTATGATGTTATGGAGCTCGCTCATCGCATTATAATGTATATTATACAATGTGTTATATACATATGCTGCACTTTTCTACTCTCGAGTCTAATGTGAAAAAATGGCAGAGGCCGCACTTCATCAAAGCACATCCGATGGTCGTCACAAAATCGTGATCCCTGCCAAATGCTTTTGCAAATTTGTGAGATGTGTATGCATGGCGGTGGGACCCGAGTCAATAGACTTACCTATGGTGGAACAAAGAAAAGGATCCAATGTCCCTCGCATAATCGTGATCCCCGTTAAATGCCTTTGCGAACTTGTGAGATCTTTCCACGGGTCAGGTGGGGCCAAGAAAAGTTTGTCCATGATTATAAGATGCTTAATCGACGGTCGCAGCTTTGCCAATATGGTACAGGAGATTATTTGCGGGTTAGCGGGATCACTCCACGTGCACCAATCATAGAGCAATCGCATGATCGCATGGAATAAAATAATGCTATGCGATCATGCAAAAATGAAGTTCGGGTAGGTGAATGTGCTCTACTGGGACCCACATAGGCCAATAGCACAAGTGTGATGATGAGATGGAATTTTTATTAAATATTACACCAATGATAAAGTGTAGGGGGTCCACCGCCAGGAGATCTATGGCTGGCGTATGATCGCAAGGAATATTCTTTCCTCTCGCGATCATACGACCACCATCCAATGAGAAACTTGTCAGGTGGGACCTAAGACTTAAGGAAAATAAAGAGATTAAAAAGTCAATGTAATCCATTTTCAATTGTCATAAATAAGTATGTCGAAGGTGACTAAGAATTGAAGGGGATATTGATGATAGATTTCTCAACTGAGGTCACAGGTAGGGAAAGAATAAAAATTATAATCCTAATGATTTTGTATGTTGTAGCTTGCGGTCTAGTAGATGCAACATGGGTTGCCATAGGTGGTGGTAATGATAAGAGCTATAAGATCACGCCAAATATTTCTGAGACATTTAAAAAAGGTTGAATGCAGTTGTAGATTAGATTGACTATTGTTTGAAAGATAGTTCAACTCCGAGAAGCCCAATGGATTTGACTTGATAGATGCTATTAAAAAGAAGATGAAGGACTCAAATTGAAGCATCACAATTATGATGTCTTTTCTTGTTCTCATGTTAGTGATTGGCTTTTCAAATTTTATCATCGAGATGTTCTCTCTTTCTACTTGGTCTTTTTGAATTCTGGAAGATGAATCATTTTCCTGTAAGCATTGTATAAATACCATGAAGAAAATGAATGGTAGGGGTCGGCAAACTTGTATTGGAGTAGAGTAATTCTATTTGCTAAGCTTTATTTCATGTTTGTTGTGCCAGTAGTTGTTCATTTGCATTTGAATAGAAAGAACAGTTATATATGAAGCTGCAGTTCCTTATTGGATTCCATTTCATGTAGTGATTGCAGTATAAGTGATTCTATTTACTTTTCATGCATGATTCTTCTCCTATTCATTCAGTAGTTTAGATGCATGCACCTGAATAGAAAGTACAATTATATATGGAACTGTGATTCCTAGTTGGATTCCATTTCATGTTAGTAATTGCAGCATAAGTAATTCCATTTACTGTCCATGTATAATTCTACTTCTATTCTCCTCAATAGATTATGCATTCTTAGAATAGATAGGTTTAGTTAGAAGTTAGTCTTTATGATAATCTATGATTAACATTCCATTGGGGATTTTATCCACTTTATCCTTGCCTGAATTGTTTGTGCCTACAAACAATTTGGTTAAAAATCATAGGAGATAATTTGATGATCATTAAGAAACAAATACATTGAAGATTAAACACAATCAGGGAGCTATACCTGTCAATTCAAAGGGTAGTGATAGATGACTTACACTGACCCATTTGTTGGTGAACATCCTTTTGGTCTCTCACCTTGGGTGTTAAGAAGAGTCAAAGATTATAAATCTAAAGGGAGGACAAACTATTAACCAACAGTTTTTGGTGACTCTACTAGGGAGAACTTTAGGAAAAAGAAGAAGATATTAAAGTTTTTCTTAGAATTCAGTTTCATTTCCCCTCTCAGCTTCAATTCAGTTAGTGGAATACATGATTAGCAATTATGGCCGTTCCTTGGGGAAATGCTATTGGACCATTGAATCTTGCAACATGTCATCATCTACCAAAAGGTTTTAGAAAGAACTTTCCAAGATTCAATGGTGATGGCGCAATATCTATAGAACAACATCTAAGTGCTTTTCATAAGGCATGTAGTGTGGTGAATCCTCAGCATGAAGATGTTGCGGTTAGATTGTTTGTAGATAGCCTTGTAAGTGATGTTGCAGATTGGTTTCAAGGTTTACCTATAGGATGCATTACCGGATGGATTGATATGAAACAAAAGTTTGAAGAAAGGTATAAGACCACTGAAGATGCTCAAGTCTTACTATTACAACTGGATCAAATGAAGAAGGAACCATCTATCTCCATGAGAGATTTCAATGCCAGATTTAATAAATTAATCAAAAGAATACCAGCTGCCAGTGCACCAACTGAAAATAATCTAAAAACATTTTACATTAGTTCCATGCCTCCTGAACTTGGTTACTAATTAAGAAGAGCTAATGTAATGGATTTGCAAGCTATTGAAACTTTAGCTGAAGAACTGGAAGATGATATGATAGCTTCCAGGAGATGGAAGAAGGAATCTCATGCTGGATTCACAAGTAGTGCAGTCAGTACTTCAACCAGTACAAAAGATATGTTGCTGAAATTATCTAATGAGATAAATGTATTAAAAAGACAAATTACTACATCAGCTCATTCATTTTATCAGCCTCATCAAGGTAAAAATGAGAATTCACAGAGATTGGCTATTGAAGCTCCTCCTAGAAGATACAATTCTCATGCCTTTCATCTCAGAAAAGAAGAAAAAGAAAAAAACTTTGAATATCTAGAAAATGAAGATTATCATACTCCTCATGGCGACTCCATAAACTTTTATTGTGAGTATGAGATAGATTCAGAAGATGGAGATAATTGTTTTGCTCAGCCAACTATTAAAGATCAAGCCTCTAATAATCAAGTACCTTTTTACAAGGTGGATGAAAGGAATAATGAATTACCTTGGAAGAGTCATCAGCAAAAAGAACGTTTCCAGCCTATGGAAATTATTGAAGATCAAGAAGAAAAGGTAAACAAAGTTGAAAAAGAAAATGTGGCTATGTTTCCTTTTCCTTATATTTCTTTTCCTTTGCCTATGAAAAGAATGAAGTTTCAAACTATTTTTCTGAAAGTTATCCCAAGGTTGATGGATTAATTTATGATGTTATTGAAGAACATAATAGTGTAGATTCTTCTTTCATCATAGCTGATAAAGAGTAGATATCAGACATATCTTGTTTTGAAGATAATATAGTGCTGAATGATCTTGATCAAAATGAAAAGGCTGAAATATTTTCTGTCAATTATCTTACTGAAAATATTGATAAAGAAATTGATGAACAAGAGGTTTCAGATATTAATGAAGTATTGCAGCATTATATAGAAGATAGAGAATTAGATGAAGATTTTTCTAGTCTTGAGATAAAAGTTGATCAATTCATGGTGCCAGCCACATGCGAATCTTCTTCTATAGTTAATTTAGATATTAAAGTTCTAAATCCAGATGAACATCTTGAAGGTTTGACAATTAAAACAGATGAAGAAGATTTTTCAACCCCAGAAGAGGCCATGAGTAATAAAGATGCATTTTTTTTCAGCTTTGGTTTGAAAGCAGAAGTTAGTATTGACAATGCTTGCAAATGGTATGATACTATTTCTCTTCTAATGGATTTGCAATGTTTTGATTTTGTCATTCCTGATTTGAACGTTGATATCTCTAGTAAGGATAATAACAGAGAAAATAGAGATGATAATGCTAAAAGAGATGAATTAAATTATGTTCCAGTAGTGCATTCAGAATATGTTGAATATCCTCTTTCATCATAGAAGGTTGAATTTGTAAGGAAAGATGTATATGGAAGCATAGATGAATCAAAGATCTATAATGAGGCATGGCTATTTGAAAAGGTCCCGTGGGTCATCATGTTGCAAATAGCTCTTGGACTCAAGTTCAACAATGAAGGAGTAGCCAGAGGTTACCAATGCTTCTTCAAATTGGTGGAGCATCTTCCTCTATTCAGGAAAGGTTCATACTTCTCTCTCCCTGTAAATGGCCACATATGAATCTTTCTTTGCTCTTGGTCCTGCTGGTGAGGTCTCCTCACCTTTTTGTAAAAAGGTTTTCTTTCAAATTTTGGTGTGTCTAGTGTAGCCTTTCCTTGATTAGTTAGTTGTTGTTTTCTCCTACTTTGTTTCAGTCTACCCTGCTCCCCTCCGTCCTCCCTGTATGTAGTTTCTCATTGTTCTCTTTGGTCTAGACTCTACAACCCAATGGATAAGGCACTTATCTCACCAGAGAAGCTAAATTCTTCATGCACCTTGCAGTACATGATCCCCCAGTCGAAGCCAGCTATTATCTGACTTTCGGTCACCCATTTTTTTGGCAATATTGGAGTCATATGGTCATGTCAAGTCAGTCTGGTCATGTAATGTCTAGGTCTAGATTTCCTCTAGGATAGGAAGTCTTTGCCAAGTTCCCCTGCCATTTCCTTCTTATTTAAGTCGGGTGGGTTGTTATTAAAGTCTCATTATTTGGGTAGGTTGTAGATCCTAACCTGGTAGAGACTCATGCTCCTATTGATGTTCTTTCTAAGATGAAATGATGATTTCGGATCATGATCTCTAGGCACTTGCAAAGCATCAGAAGAAAGTTTTCATGTGACTGATATTATAACAGAATTGGCATTGAAAGATTCAGATTTTATTCTATGTGATAGTGTGTGCATTTAGCTGTTGAGGCTTCTCTTATTCTAAATGAATACATTGATAATAGAGAAGTAGAGATTACAGTGAAGACTTTGATTTATATTAAAAATCTACAGGTTGAGAGGACCTTAAGATAATGTCCTAAAAGATTTAAGAATGAGAAATTAAAAGTATGGATGTCATCACAGTTTCATCTCACATGATGGTGCTATCCACAGGCTCAAGATATGAAAGGGTGTTTCCTTGGGAAGAACACATTGTTGATCCTAATATCAAACATGTGTCAACATGATATCTATTGGTTTGATTCAACTTTAAAGTAGTAGAATTTGGGACAGTTCAAAATTGAATTGTGTTTAATCTTGAAGATAAAAGCAAATGAAATCATGTAGGCCTTGGTCCCATAACTGTGCCAACATTTATGTTGGGTCTCATTGATCCACAAGAGTTAACTATGATTGTGATGAAGCCGCAACATCTCAAGATATTTAGTGGTTTTATTTCATAACCAGTGATCATTTAAAGGTGAAATGGTTATCATCTAAATGTATGAATAGTCTTTATGATGTTATGGAACTTGGTCATCACATTATAATGCATATTATACAGCGTGTTATATACATATCCTGCACTTTTCTACTCTCGAGCCTAATGCAAAAAAATAGCAGAGGCCGCACTTCATCAAAGCGCATTCGATGGTCCTCGCAAAATCATGACCCCTGCCAAATGCTTTTACAAATTTGTGAGATGTGTACGCATGGCGGTGGGACTTGAGTCAATGGACTTACCTATGGTGGAACAAAGAAAATGATCCAACGGCCCTCACATAATTGTGATCCCTCTCAAATGCTTTTTCAAACTTGTGAGATCTTCCCACGTGTCAGGTGGGGCCAAGAAAAGTTTGTCCGTGAGTATAAGATGCTTAATCGACAGTCACTGCTTTGCCGATATGGTACAAGAGATTCTTTTTGGGTTAGTGGAATCACTCCACATGCACCAATCATAGAGCAGTCACATGATCACATGGAATAAAATAATGCTATGCGATTATGAAACAATGGAGTTCGGGCAGGTGAATGTGCTCTACTGGGACCTGTTGGTGTCCAAAATGATGCTTATGCTCTAACGGACTGCCAATATACCCTCAGAGGATTTTAGGAATGGTTAGCTCCAAAATTTCTATGAGATCTTAGGGTAATTGGACCAACTATAGGGACAAAACTACCCTCTTCTGCTTCTGGCTCTACAAAACCAAGGTGGGTAAACCTAATCTAGACAAAATCCAAACTCACTACACACCCTATACTTTTGGATTCATAAAGTAGATCATAGTAAAGGACTACTAAATACTAACCAGGTATCCATTGAGTCAACTCTACTATGCAAGGTAAAATGGACTTGTGAAGGTTATTAGTTGAAATGGTATTGATATATAGATATGCAGGAAATAACCAAAATCCATCAAACATTGGACTCAACTGAATGTACTAATCCTTGATCAGTGCCATTATGCATTGGCCAAATGATCAAAAACAAATATAGAACATGAATAAACTATTTTCAAAGACTCAAAGCCATAAACATAATTGTTTCAGCCCACCCACTACTTATAAAATCCTTCTATAGACAATCCAAATGAATCTATGTCCCTTCTAAAGAAAATTTCACTTGATCCTAGATCAAGAACTAAAGACAAGAACATCTGCAGAGGCAACCCTGTGCAATGGATCAAAAAATCCAAAACTCACATGAATGACACCAAGGAGAGACTTGTAAACATTGAACAGTTGTATTAAGTGTGATGAGGCATGTACATGTCCATATCAGAAAATGAGACTACCACTTCAATAACCTGCAAAAGATACCAGAAACTTCTATTCAGCCTCCTACAATGTGACATAATTCACTACTTCCCACAGGAACCAAATAGAGTGGAACCCTGAACTAGTCAAAATTTTGACCCTTTATACCACTGGTTACCTTGAAATCCTAAACCAGTAGGATGCAACAAGCTACGGGTAACCAGGGTTAAGACTTCAACCACCCAACCAACAGCAAAATTTCAAAATCCAAAAGCCCCTACAGAAAGCCTCAAACCACAAAGCTTGTCCAGCACTGCATGGCAAAACACCCCCGCAAACACTCATGGCATCCTGGACCACACTACAAACCAGTCACTTCTCACCAAATCGGGTCACTTCTGCATTTAATTCCATGAACAATGGTACCTCCTATCGCTCAAAAAAACAAACTTCAAACTACAATGGCTACATGCACTTGGTAGGATCAATGTTCTCTAGCTGTTTCCCCCAGTCGTGCAACCACGCTGTCAAATCCTACTGCCACAAGAAATCGGCCAACAAATTATGCCTAGTCGCATGATCGCATGGCCGAAAGATAGCCCCTACGATCATGCGACCGTGGGCTCTTAACCATAGTCGACAATCAGTCATAAACTCTCTAAACTGTATCTGGCCACTTCACCATCACAACCCCGTGACCACAACAAACAAATGGTTTGTCGCATGATCGCATAGCCTGAGGACAGGCTATGCGAACATGCGACAACCCATAGATCTTAACCCTGCTGCAACCGCAAGAAAATTTCCACCGCAAAGACCATTGTTGCATGGTCACATAACCTAGAATTGGGTTATGTGAACATGGGACAACCCTTTCCCTTTTCCCTCTGCATAACCACTGAGAAAATCAAACACGGGCCCACATTCCAAATCTAACATCCCGCTAGCGCTGACCAATCAGAGACTGCCATGATCTCGCCCACCACCAAGCCCACCAAACAATCAGATGGGCCCTAGGGACATGTGGCACCCTGTCGCATGATCGCATAGCTCAGAAGTGGGCTATGTGGACATGTGACAACCCACCAACCTCAGCCAATGCCACCGCAACCGGCAACACAACCACCAGGAAAATTGCAACTACCACCGCACTGCCATGGATACGTGGCACCCTGTCGCATGATCACATAGCCCAAAAGTGGGCTATGCAAGCATGCGATAGTTCATTAACATTAACTGCCACCGATCAACACCACCGCAGGAAAACTGTAGCCATCAGTTGCATGATCGCATAGCCTTAGAAAAGGTTATGCGAACATGCGACTAACCACTAGCAATCACCACCAACTACCAAACATGCTCAGACACACTAAACTACAACAGATTCCACTCCTAACTCCGTAACTACCATGCCACTTGGAACAAGGACATGCATCAGCCGGTCGCATGATCGCATAGCCTAAGAATGGGCTATGTGGTCATGCGACAGCCGACCAAAAGCCACCATGTCACCACATCCACTAGCGGGCCCAAAGAAAATAAACTATCATCACCAAATCAGATGGTGGGTGCATGATCACATGGGTAAGGAATATTCCATGTGATCATACACTGACCATAGATCTTTGATCTCCGGCCCCACAATGTCGCACTTGCACGGTTAGGAAAAAGAACAAGGAGAGATGGCAGGAAAGAGCACAGGCAAGGTCAAAAACACACAGTGTTTTCAGTGAAAGATCAAAAACACATAGAATTTTCAACCTGACACAAAGGCAAACAAGGAAGCTAAAAACATCGAGGGTTTCATGTAGGCCAAAAAGGTTGAAAACAACGTGGATTTTTGAAAACATAGTGGGTTTTCGACACTGTGGCAGAATTTTTACTTTGCTTCCCACGGACCTTAGAAATAAAAAACTTTTTGGGCTTTGTACATTTGGAGACGCAATCTAGACTGAAGCAAGGTGACAACACTGAAAAGCACGGGGCAGGACACAAACCATGAAACACCTGCAGGGAGGGAACCACTTCATGTGATTTTGGAATGACTGAAAAAAATGGCTTAACAGTGGCTCTAGTTGGGGACAATGGGTAACTTGTGCCCATGCAAGAATTTAGAATCACTAGGAGAGAAAACCACCAACTATACAAAAATAGGGAACCCAAAAAATGCAAGGAATAGGAAAGGAAAGACAGAGCAGAAAGGGAAGACTATTTATAGAATGTACATTTTTACAAAAGAACTTTAATCAGGGACCCTCCTGGATCAAAAGTCTGATTCTCATCCACATACATGACCCACTACCTAAAAATTTTATGATCATCCTGTTGCAAATGTATGTGAATAACCATGGGCTGAAGAATGGAACTATAGTGATCATTACCCATGCTTTTCCAGTCATGACCGTTACATTTATGTTCAAACTCCAAGAAGTAGGGAACATCATCCACTTCTTAATGACTAGAAAAAATAAAAAGCTCACCTTGCATTGCATCAGAAAATGAAACATACTGAGCATCATGCAGTTCATTAGAATTACCTGGCTGAAGAGGACCTGAATCCTCTAATATACCTTCATGTATTGCCTTAGCCACTGAGCAACCTGGTTCCTCCATGGTGTCCTCACTGACTGCATCATGAACCAAGTGAAGGTCTTCATAAAAACTTTGGTAATAGGGGAACACTACATCATCATTTTCATCCAAAGAATTTCTGTCCCAACTGCTGAAAGAAAAGTCTTCAACACTGTCACACTCAGTATCATATTTAGCAGAAACAGGAAAAGGGCTTGAACAAGAAATTTGTTCCTCACTATGATCTTGATGATAGGGAAACACACTGTCATGTCCTTCTACTTCTCTTTCTACAGAGTCACTACTAGAGAGGGAACCAAATATATATGGATCCTCATGGTCACTTTGAACACTGGCCTCATTATCAGTGTCAAAATGTATATCACAGGGGAGCTACAAATCGAAGTCCAAGCAAGGTGCATACCTTTGGAACTATTCAGCCAAGAGTGCTGAAATCATTTTACTACTTAGTGGAATCTGAGCTTCATTTTCTCCTTCATCAGCTACATCCTTGTCACTGCAAATATCATCCTTGTCAGGAACAAGGACAAACATCTCTGGCCCTAGATCATTTTGTGTGAAGCAATCTATGCTGGAATCATCATCTACATCATATCCAGTATTCTCCTCTTCACACAGAACATCATCAAATCAGGACAACAAAGCTACCCTCTGATATTGGACAAAAGAAAAATCTACAGACAAACTGGAAATATTATCAAATTCAGATCCATCTTCAGCATTCTCATATGCATTAACCTCAGCATCAACTTCATAATCAACACTTTTAGCATAATGAGAATCAAAGTCAGAATAACTAGTCTCCCCATGATCATCATCTAGAAACACCAGTCCTAGCAACCTCTTGTCCTCCTCTAACTGCCAGATTTCAGCATTGCTCTCTACAATCTCCTTCTTAAGAGTAGCAATCTTGATGAGAAGATTTTCATAATCAACATCACTCATGATGGAATCAGTAGAGAACTACCCACTAATACTCATCCCTTTATGCAATGCTTAACACTAGATAGGGATACATTTCAACTCTTGAGAAATACCTGGAAGTTTGCAGCAAAAGACCTTGTTGACTAGAAGGCAAGGCAAATCCTGAGCTCACCATGGAACTCCATCAGATAACTTTGTCATGCAGAGCCGCCACCTCCTTGAGAGAAAAATGTATTCATTGTTTCTTCTTCCAACCAGCAAAAAGCTACACCAAGTATACACACTATTTATCAGGAGGAACACTGATCAAACAGAGAAAATTAGAGCCGCCACTCACAACTAGGTGAGAAAATCTTTGCAAATGCTAATGCTTTTATTTGACTCTTTTTAATGGCTACCAAAGATTATGATTTCCTCAACAGGATTTGTTGTTTCTTCCCCAGCAGAGTCGCCATCTTGTTGGTGTTCGAAAACTCGTATGCTCTAACAGGCTACCAATATACCCTCATAGGATTTTAGGAATAGTAAGCTCCAAAATTGCTATGAGATCTTAGGGTAATTGGACCAACTATAGGGACAAAACTGCCCTCTTCTGCTTCTGGCTCTGCAAAACCAAGGCGGGTACACCTAATCTAGACAAAATCTAAACTCACTACACACCCTATACTTCTAGATTCATAAAGTAGATCATAGTAAAGGACTACTAAATACTAACCAAGTATCCATTGAGTCAACTCTACTATGCAAGGTAAAATGGACTTGTGAAGGGTATTACTTGAAATGGTATTGATATATAGATATGCAGGAAATAACCAAAATCTATCAAACATTGGACTCAACTGAATGTACTAATCCTTGATTAGTGCCATTATCCATTGGCCAAATGATCAAAAACAAATATAGAACATGAACAAACTACTGTCAAAGACTCAAAGCCATAAACACAACTGTTTCAGCCCACCCACTACTTATAAAATCCTTCTGTAGACAATCCAAATGAATCTATGTCCCTTCTAAAGAAAATTTCACTTGATCCTAGATCAAGAACTAAAGACAAGAACATCTACAGAGGCAACCTTGTGCAATGGATCAGAAAATCCAAAACTCACATGAATGACACCAAGGAGAGACTTGTAAACATTGAACAGTTGTATTAAGTGTGATGAGGCATGTACATGTCCATATCAGAAAATGAGACTACCACTTCAATAACCTGTAAAAGATACCAGAAACTTCTATTCAGCCTCCTACAATGCGATAGAATTCACTACTTCCCACGGGAACCAAACAGAGTGGAACCCTGAACCAATCAAAATTTTGACCCTTTATACCACTGGTTACCTTGAAATCCTAAACCAGTAGGATGCAACAAGCTACGGGTAACCAGGGTTAAGACTTCAACCACCCAACCAATAGAAAAGTTTCAAAATCCAAAAGCCCCTATAGAAAGCCTCAAACCACAAAGCTTGTCCATCACTACACAGCAAAACACCCCCACAAACACTCATAGCATCCTGGACCACATTGCAAACCAGTCGCTTCTCAGCAAATCGAGTCACTTCTGCATTTAATTCCATGAACAATGGTACCTCCTGTCACTTAGAAAAACAAACTTCAAACTACAATGGCTACATACACTTGGCGAGATCAATGTTCTCTAGCCGTTTCCCCCAGTGGTGCAACTGCACTGTCAAATCCTACCGCCACAGGAAACCGGCCAACAAATTATGCCTGGTCGCATGATCGCATGACCAAAAGATAGCCCCTATGATCATGCGACCACGGGCCACTTCACCATCACAACCCCATGACTACAACAAACAAACGGTTTGTCGCATGATCACATAGCCCGGGGATGGGTTATGCAAACATGCGACAACTTGCAAATCTTAACCTTGCTACAACCATAAGAAAATTGCCACCACAAAGACCATTGTTGCATGGTCGCATAACCCAAAAATTGGTTATGCGAACATGCAAAAAACCTTTCCCTTTGCCAGGGCTGACCAATCAGAGACTACCACGATCTCACCTACCACCGAGCCCACCAAATAGCCAGATGGGCCCTAGGGACATGTGGTGCCCTATCGCATGATCGGATAGCTTGAAAGTGGGCTATGCGAACATGTGACAACCTGCCAACCTCAGCCAACGTAACTGCCACCGCCACTGCAACCGGTAGCACAATCACTAGGAAAACTGCAACCACCACCACACTGCCATGGATACGTGGTGCCCTGTCGCATGATCACATAGCCCGAAAGTGGGCTATGCGAGCATGTGATGGCCTGTTAACATTAACCACCATCGGTCAACACCACCGTAGGAAAACTACAACCGTCAGTCCCATGATCACATAGCCTTGGAAAAGGCTATGCGAACATGTGACTAACCGCTAGCAATCACTGCCAACTGCCAAACATGCTCGGGCACACCAAACTACAATGGATCCCACTCCTAACTCCGCAACTATGATGCCACTTGGAACAAGGACATGCATCAACCGGTCGCATGATCACATAGCCTAAGAATGGGCTATGCAGTCATGCGATAGCCGACCAAAAGCTGCCATGTCACCACATCTACTAGTGGGCCCAAAGTGAACAAACTATTGGCACCAAATCAAACAGTGGGTGCATGATTGCATGGGTAAGGAATATTTCATGTGATCATACACCGACCGTAGATCTTCAATCTCTAGCCCCACAATGTTGCACTTGCATGGTTAGGAAAAAGAACAAGGAGAGCTGGCAGAAAAGAGCATAGGCAAGGTCGAAAACACATAGTGTTTTCGGTGAAAGATCAAAAAAACATAGAATTTTCAACCTGACACAAAGGCAAATAAGGAAGCCAAAAAAATTGAGGGTTTCTTGTAGGCCAAAAAGGTTAAAAACAATGTGGATTTTTTAAAACATAGTGGGTTTTCGACAATGTGGGAGAATTTTTATTTTGCTTCCCGCGGACCTTAGAAATTAAAAACTTTCTGGGCTTTGCACATTTGGAGATGCAGTCTGGGCTGAAGCAAGGTGAAAATACTAAAAATCATGGGGTAGGACACAAACCATGAAACACCTGCAGGGAGGGAACCAGTTCACTAGATTTTGGAATGACTGGAGAAAATGGCCTAACAGTCAGGCTATGCAATCATGTGACAACCCACGAATCTTAACCCTACTGCAACCACAAGAAAACTACCACCGTAAAGACCGTTGTTGCATGGTCACATAACCCAGAAATGGGTTATGAAAACATGTGATAACCCTTTCCCTTTTCCCTCTACATAATCGCTGAGAAAATCAAACCTGGGCCCGTGTTCCAAATCTAACATCCCGCCAGCGCTGACCAATCAGAGACTACCACGATCTCACCCACCACCGAGCCCACCAAATAGTCAGACAGGCCCTAGGGACACATGGTACCCTATCACATGATTGCATAGCCTGAAAGTGGGCTATGAGGACATGTGACAACCCGCCAACCTCAGCCAATGCAGCTGCCACCGCCATCGCAACTGGTAGCACAATCGCCAGGAAAACCGCAACCACCACTGCACTGCCATGGATACGTGGCACCCTTTCGCATGATTGTATAGCCTGGAAGTGGGCTATGTAAGCATGTGATAGCTTTTTAACATTAACCACCACCGGTCAACACCATTACAGGAAAACCACAACCGTCAGTTGCATGATCGCATAGCCTTGGAAAAGGCTATGCAAACATGCGACTAACTGCTAGCAATCACTGCCAACTACCAGACATGCTTAGGCACACCAAACTATAATAGATCACACTCCTAACTCCACAACTATGATGCCACCTGGAACAATGATGAAGGGTGCTCCCCTTGATACCACAAACACATAACAGAAATAGAGTAACAACAACAATATGCAAGAACAAAAAATTGGCTTCTTGTTATCTCAACAAATGTGGAATTACAAACTTTCAGAATTACAATATGCAAAGCCACATGGGCATTCCCTTACAATATTTTGTAGGACAAAGCCTCGAGCTATTACCTAGATCTATTACCCAGAATTATTCTGAACTGCCTAAGACAATAATACAGCCTTCCTTATATAGGCAATTTTCCACCGCCTAGAAGGTTCCAGAATTTTAGCCAATAAGGCCGACCAAACTTAGAATTATTTTATTTTACATTTTATTACATCATAGTCAGCTCAAGATAACATTTGAAACCCGAACAGAAATTTTGAAGAAAATTATTTTCTGCCATTTCAGGTGGCCCAACTTTCGAAGACCATAAGTCATCACCAGTTGACCCGATCGGCTATTATAACCCCATTTTGGAAATGCCACGAAGTGCTCTACAGGCTTGATTGGCACAAGCGCCCATCACCCAAATTTTTGACCTCATTCGGGGCCTCTAAAGCCTTCAAAACTGAGTTCAAAGTTTCTGTATCCTGCTGCCAATACTGAAAATCTTCAATATCTTCCAATATACACTTGATCTGGCAATGAAACTTTATTGGCAGGCTTATATGACCAAAATGAACCTCCAAGAAATTAGATCATTCTGAGCACATACGAAAATTACCAAAAATAGTAACTTTCCATAAATAGCAGCTCTGCACAAAATAGCCCTTATTGAATATAGAAAACAGAAATATTTTTGGGTGATGCAAGATTGCTCTTACACCTAGGATGCTCCTGCATCAGACACCCAGGGTAATTTGAGAAGTGACCCTATCACGACTCACGTGTGCAGAGGAAAACCAAGATGGCTAACCTCCTCCTTTGTCAACCATGATGAATATTCAACAGGTCGTTCTTTCCACTTGACCAGATATTCTTCATATGTCCTATTCCTTGTGCTTCTACCAACATGACTATCCAGTATATCTTCGATCTCCTTAGTGTCTGAACTAGTTGCTGGAATACTCCACTGTGCTGTTGTGATCTCATCTTCAACACCTCCTTCATGATACTCTGTCAGATCTGAAATGTTAAAAATTGGTAAAATATTTAGCTCAGTAGGCAATTCTACCTCATATGCATTTCTTGAATCATGTTTCTTCAGTATCCTACATGGTCCAAACTTCTTCATTTTCAGCTTGTTATATGTACCAACTGGAAATCGCTCCTTCCGCAAATGAACCATGACTTCATCACCAACCTAAAATTCCTTATACCTCCTTTTCTCATCTGCCTTAGCCTTATACTGTGCATTCATCTTGGTAATATGCTTCCTCACCTCTTCATGGATGTTCTTCAAGTGTTCTGCAAAATCTTCAGCTTCAGCACTACTTATTTCTCCTTTATCTATCTTCCTCAATTTAGATGCATTTCTTGAACTACTTCCATATACAATCTGGAATGGTGATTTACCAGTGCTCCTGTTGACAGAATTATTGTATGCAAATTCTGCCTGTGGTAAAATCAAATCCCATCCTATTGGCTTATATCCAACCAAACATCTCAGCAAATTTCTCAAACTCCTATTCACCACCTCTGTCTGTCCATCAGTCTATGGATGATGTGATGAACTGAACTTCAAATCTGTCTTCAACTTCTTCCACAATGTACGCCAGAAATATCCAACAAACTTAGTGTCCCGATCTGAAACTATGGTCTTTGGCAAACCATGAAGTGTCACTACTTCTCTGAAAAACAATTCTGCTACATGAACAGCATCATTAGTCTTCTTGCAAGGAATGAAATGTGCCATCTTCAAGAATCTGTCAACCACCACAAAAATTGAATCATGTCCCCGCTGAGTCTTTGGTAAACCAAGAACAAAGTCCATGCTGATATCTTCCCAAGGCTTCTCTGGTATAGGCAATGGCTGGTACAACCCTGTATTCTACTTCACTCCTTTCGCCATTTGACATACTCTGCAACTCTGTACAAACTTCTTCACATCTTGCTGCAACTCTGGCCAATAATAATTCTCACTAACAAAACCAACAGTTTTATCACGACCAAAATGTCCAGCCAATCCTCCACTATGCTTCTCCTTGATGAGATTCTCCCTCATAGAACTTTGTGGAATGCACAACTGACTCCCTCTGAATAGCATATCATCCTGGATGATGAAATCCAACCATTTTGTCTTGTCTAGAGTAACAGGTTCTATACAAGCTTTCCAAGCTTCACCAAAATCAGGATCCTCTGGATACAAATTCTTGAGTTCCTTGAACCCAACCACTTCAATCTGCATTCCTGTCAGCAATAGTTGTCTTCTGCTAAGAGCATCTGCAACCCTATTAGACTTTCCACTCCTGTGTTTCAAAACAAATGTATAACTCTGCAAAAACTCAACCTATTTCAAATGCCTTTGATTCAATTTTCCTTGACTATTCAAATATTATAAAGCTTGATGATTAGTATACAAAACAAACTCCTTAGGAAGCAGATAGTGTCTCCACTTCTTCAATGCTTGAACTATAGCATAAAATTTCTGATCATAAATAAAATATTTTCTCTTGGCATCATTTAACTTCTCACTGAAATAAGCAACAGGTTTACCTTCTTGGCTCATAATAGCTCCTATTGCAGTACCACTAGCATCACAATCTACTGGAAACACCTTATTAAAATCTGGAAGTGCTAAAACAGGTTCTTCTGTAACTTTTTGTTTCAACAATTGAAAACTCTTTTCTGCCCCATTTGTCCACTTAAACTCTTTTCTATCCCCTCTCATTGTTTTAGTCAAGGGTCCACAAATACTACTAAAATTCCTGATAAACTTTCTGTAAAAGCTAGCTAGACCATGAAAAGATCTTACCTCAGTAGCACTCCTTGGAGTAGGCCATTCAAGGATAGCTTGTACCTTCTTTGGGTCCATTTTTAGACCTTCTGCTGAAACTACAAATCCCAAATACACTAACTCTTTCTTCACAAAACTGCACTTCTTCAAATTAATCAACAATTTCTCTTCTCTCAACTTCTCAAATACCATATAAATATGCATCATATGCTCATCCAATGTCTTACTAAAGATCAAAATATCATCTAGGTAAACAATGACAAACTTACCCAGAAATTCTTTCAGAACCTCGTTCATGAGCTGCATGAAAGTGCTTGGTGCATTGGTTAGCCCAAAAGGCATGACTAACCACTCATACAGTCCTTCCTTTGTCTTGAAGGCAGTCTTCCATTCATCTTCTTCTCTGATCCGAATCTGATGATATCCACTTTTCAGATCTATCTTTGAGAAATACACAGCTCCACTCAAACAGTCCATAATATCATCCATTCATGGCAATGGAAACCTGTACTTGATTGTGATCTTGTT
The DNA here is from genome assembly GCA_027943335.1 of Chamaecyparis obtusa. NCBI lineage: Eukaryota > Viridiplantae > Streptophyta > Pinopsida > Cupressales > Cupressaceae > Chamaecyparis > Chamaecyparis obtusa. Next base: position 453,170 of record BSBK01008157.1, read on the forward strand.
TATTGCCCTAGAATCTATACACATCCTCCATTCTCCATTCTTCTTTGGTGCTAACACCGCTGGTACAGCACAGGGACTCAAAGTCTCACGGATCAATCCTTTCTGTAATAGTTTATGTACTTGTCTGTTCAACTCCTCACTTTCTGCAGGTGTCATTCTGTGTGCTGCCTTATTCGGCAAACTCGCTCCTGGGATCAAGTCCATCTGATGAATGATCTTCCTGACTGGTGGTAATCCATCAGGCATATTATCAGATACAATATCCTGAAACTCATTCAACAAATCTGCAACTTCTACAGGAACATCTTCTACTTCCTCTTTACCAGCTTTTGGAATTAAAGAAAAACATACATGCTCATGCCTCATACCATCTAGGAAATTTCTTCCATCAAAAAAAGTTATCCTTGCATTACCACATACCTTTTCTTCAGTCTCCTTCAATGATTTTAGCTTATGTCACACTCCATCCTTTGTCAGAGAATAGGTATTCGCACGACCATCATGTACAGCACATCTGTCAAACTGCCATGGTCTACCCAACAACATATGACATGCATCCATAGATATGATATCACACAATACCTCATCTTGGTATCTGCCAATCTTGAACTTCACTAGGCATTGTTCATTGACCATGACCTTGTGGTCATCCTGTACCCAGGCAATCCGATATGGATGTGGGTGTTTCTGTCTCTTGAGCTTCAACTTTGTCACCATCTCTTTTGACACCAAATTGTCAGTGCTTCCACTATCGATAATCACATCATAACATTTACCTTCCCACTTGCACCTGGTGCGAAACAGGCTCCTCCTTTGCTCAGGTTCATTCTCACCACTCAACAGGACTCTTTTGTTAATCGTTTCTCCTCTTTCAGCATCTTCAGAATTTGATGATCTGGCATCTTCATCTACATGTGCAACTCTGGCCTGGCCTTCATTTCTCCTGTCTGTTCTGCCTTGGCGCTGAGGACATTCAAATGCCCTATGACCTTCTTCTCCACAATGAAAACATGTTCCACGGAAGCCACCTCTTCCAGATCCTTGTCCTCTTCCTTTTCCTCTCTGATTTCTATTATTTTGATCCTGGAAACGATTGGAATTATTTCCTCACTGATTCTGATTGCTACTGGCCTCATCCTTCTTTTTCAGATCTTCATTTCGGCCACCATATGACCATCCACTAGATCATCCACCGCGACCTCTTCCATTTTATCTGCTCTCGAACTTCTTGTTCAGCTTTTCCTCTACTTTTAGGGCAAATTGGTATGCCTCCTCAATACTGTTCATTCGAACCAGATTCAACTCCTCTTGAATGCTTGGCCTTAACCCATTAAGGTATCGGGCAACTTTCTCCTTATCAGCTTCGGCATGGCCTGTTCTGATGAGGAGTCGATAGAACTCCTCTGTATACTCCTGAACAGATTTTCCTACTTGCTTCAAACTTTGCATTTTCTTCAGTAGGTCAAGCTCATAATCAACAGGAATGAACTGTCGCTTCAATTTTTCCACCATTCGATCCCATCTTGTGATTTTATCTTTCCCTCTTCTATTTCACTCCAATTGAATTTCTTGCCACCAGATCTTTGCATGACCTTTCAGTCTAGGCTTCACAAATTTGACCCTATCAGGATCCTCAACATCTTCATACTCAAAATACTCCTCACATTCATTGATCCAGTCGATCAATTCCTCTGGGTTAAGATTTCCAGAAAATGTAGGAACCTCAATCTTAGGTCTTTTCCCAATCTTGGAAATCACCCGAAAAAGTCTTTCTTCCTCCTGGTTCACAATTTTAGCTTCTCCTTCTTGATATTCTTCTTCGGCTTCATCCTCACTTTCATCTCTGACATTAAGATTCATTCCTCTGTGAATCTCCTCTTGCAATGCTCGCACTTGTCTCTACAGCTCTCTAACCTCAGGTGTTACAATACCAGCTCTTCCGCCACGTTCCCTTCGTGGAGGCATTTTCACGATGTGTGCTAAAACCCTAGCCACGGTCCTAGTGCAAACTGCCTCACAGTCGGCAATCTGTTTACACACTCAAGAAAACCTACTCTGATACCACCTGATGAAGGGTGCTCCCCTTGATACCACAAACACATAACAGAAATAGAAAAACAACAAAAATATGCAAGAATAGAAAATTGGCTTCTTATTATCTTCACAAATGTGGAATTACAAACTTTCAGAATTACAATATGCAAAGCCACATGGGCATTCCCTTACAATATTCTGTAGGACAAAGCCTCGAGCTATTACCCAGATCTATTACCCAGAACTATTCTGAACTGCCTAAGACAATAATACAGCCTTCCTTATATAGGCAATTTTCCACCGCCTGGAAGGTTCCAAAATTTTAGCCAATAAGGTCGACCAAATTTAGAATTATTTTATTTTACATTTTATTACATCATAGTTGGCTCAAGATAACTTTTGAAACCAGAACAGAAATTTTGAAGAAAATTATTTTCTGCCATTTCGGGTGGCCCAACTTCCGAAGACCATAAGTCATCACCAGTTGACCCGATCGGCTATTATAACCCCATTTCAGAAACACCACGAAGCGCTCTACAGGCTTGACCCGTGCAAGCGCTCGTCACCCAAATTTTTGACCTCATCCGGGGCCTCTAAAGCCTTCAAAACTTAGTTCAAAGTTTCTGTATCCTGCTGCCAATACCGAAAATCTTCAATATCTTCCAATATACACTTGATATGGCAATGAAACTTTACTGGCAGGCTTATATGACAAAAATGAACCTCCAAGAAATCAGATCATTCTGAGCACATACAAAAATTACCAAAAATAGTAACTTTCCATAAATAGCAGCTCTGCACAAAATAGCCCTTATTGAATATAGAAAATAGAAATATTTTTGGGTGATGCAAGATTGCTCTTACACCCAGGATGCTCCTGCATCAAACAAGGAGACACGTCAGCCGGTTGCATGATCACATAGCCTAAGAATGGGCTATGCGGTTATGCGACAGCCGACCAAAAGTCACCACATCACCACATCTACCAGCGGGCCCAAAGTGAACAAATTGTCAGCACCAAATCGAATGGTGGGAGCATGATCACATGGGTAAGGAATATTCCATGCGATCATACATTGATCATAGATCTTCAATCTCTGGCCCCACAACGTTGCACTTGCATGGTTAGGAAAAAGAACAAGGAGAGCCGGTAGAAAAGAGCACAGGCAAGGTCGAAAACACACAGTGTTTTCAGTGAAAGATCGAAAACACACAGAATTTTCAACCTGACACAAAGGCAAACAAGGAAGCCAAAAACCTTGAGGGTTTCATACAGGCCAAAAAGGTCAAAAATAACGTGGATTTTTGAAAACATAGTGGGTTTTCGACACTGTGGAAAAAATTTTATTTTGCTTCCCGTAGACCTTAGAAATAAAAAACTTTTTGGGCTTTGCACATTTGGAGACGCAGTCTGGATTGAAGCAAGGCAACAACAATGAAAAGCACGGGGCAGGACACAAACCATGAAACACCTGCAGGGAGGGAACCACTTCACAAGATTTTGGAATGACTGGAAAAAATGTCCTAACATGACCCACGTAGGCCAACAACGCAAGTGCGATGATGCGATGGAATAGTTATTAAATATTGCGCCAATGATAAAGTGTAGGGTTTCCACTGCTAGGAGATCTATGGCTAGCATATGATCGCAAGGAATATTCTTTCCTCTCGTGATCATACAACCACTGTCTGATGAGAAACTTGTCAGGTGGGACCCAAGACTTAAGGAAAATAAAGAGATTAAAAAGTTGGCGTAATCCATTTTCAATTGTCATAAATAAGTATGTCGAAGGTGACTAAGAACTGAAGGGGATATGATGATAGATTTCTTGACTGAGGTCATGGGTAGGGAAAGAATAAAGAGTATAATCCTAATGATTTTGTATGCTGTAGCTTGTGGTCCAGTAGATGCAACATGAGTTTCCATAGGTGGTGGTAATGATAAGAGCTATAAGATCACACCAAATATTTTTGAGACATTTAAAAAAGGTTGAATGCAGTTGTAGATCGGATTGACTATCGTTTGAAAGATAGTTCAACTTCGAGAAGCCCAATGGATTTGACTTGACAAATGCTATTAAAAAGATGAAGGACTCAAATTGAAGTGTCACAATTATGATGTCTTTTCTTGTTCTCATGTCAGTGATTGGCTTTTCAAATTCTATCATCAAGATGTTCTCTCTTTCTACTGGTCTTTTTGATTCTGGAAGATGAATCATTTTCCTATAAGCATTGTATAAATACCATGAAGAAAATTAATGGTAGAGGGTTCGGCAAACTTGTATTGTAGCAGAGTAATTCTATTTGCTAAGCTTATTTCATGTTTGTTGTGCCAGTAGTTGTTCATTTGCATTTGAATAGAAAGAATAGTATATATGAAGCTATAGTTCCTTATTGGATTCCATTTCAGTAGTGATTGTAGTATAAGTGATTCTATTTACTTTTCATGTATGATTCTCTCCTATTCATTCAGTAGTTTAGATGCATGCACCTAAATAGAAAGTACCAATTGTATATGGAACTATGATTCCTACTTGGATTCTATTTCATGTTAGTAATTGCAGCATAAGTAATTCCATTTACTGTCCATGTATAATTCCTTACTTCTATTCTCCTCAATAGATTATGCATTCTTAGAATAGATAGGTTTAGTTAGAAGTTAGTCTTTATGATAATCTGTGATCAACATTCCATTGGGGATTATAGGTTATCCACTTTATCCTTGCCTGAATTGTTTGTGCCTACAAACAATTTGGTTTAAAACTCATAGGAGATAATCTGATGATCATTAAGAAACAAATAAATTGAAGATTAAACACAATCAGGGAGCTGTACCTATCAATTCAAAGGGCAGTGATAGATGACTTACACTGACCCATTTTTTGGTGAACATCCTTTTGTTCTCTCACCTTGGGTGTTAAGAAGAGTCAAAGATTATAAATCTAAAGGGAGGAAAAAACTGTTAACCTACAATCTATGAGATTGACTTTTGGGGGTTCATTTGTTTTGGATAGCATCCATTGTTTGGCATGCTAGAGACATCCATTGTTGTTGGGAATTCTCATCTTTATGCATATTTTTCATCTTGGGGGCACTGACACCTGTATTTTCTTCTCTTTTTCTATCCCTATCCTTCATTTGACTTAACTTGCTTGGGTTTTTGATGTCTCAATGGTTAGATGTCTATCTATGTGTTTTATTTTGTCTTGTCCTATGTTGTTTCCTTTTCCTCTTCTTTTTTGTTAGGGAAATTAAGGTTGTTGAGTACGGCTTTTATGTTATATTTTTCTTATCAATCAAGTGTTTGGTGTCTCCTTGTTGGACTTTTTTCAACATTCCCTCCCTCTTCCACAAGACATTTTTTTTGATTTTCATGATAGACTATTCTTTCGTATCAAGCCATTTCATTTTTTTATTTTTTTGGATGAGAGTGTTGAAGCCCATTTGAGTTTTTTTTACCTTGGAGTTTCTTCTTGGGTGTTTTGGGATGGCCTCTTTCTTGGGGTTCTTTTTTGTGCTTGGTGTTTGAGCTAGTGGAGATGTTTATAGTTGTTTTTCTTATGAGGGAGTTCTTGATGATTTTGACCCCTTTACTTTCCCTTCTCTGTGTCAGGGTTCCCTTTCTATATTATTGTATTATCCTTGTGTAGGTTTGTAGTGATTCCTAGTGGTTGTTTGGGTACAATCATTTCAAGAGGGTGTGTTTTATTGTATCTCTTCACTTCTTATTCCTCTCTATGTTTGGGGCTCATTTGGTGTGCTTTTGTGCAATATCTTGGTGGTTATTGGGTTGGAGTTTGGCTAAAGGTGGTTGGGTGTGAGCATTTTTCAAGTTTTTTCTTTAATGTTATTTTATCTATTCTGAGTATGTTCCTCCATGTGGTTTCATCCAGTGAATCATTTAAAGTCTTTACGGCTAAATGAACTAATAAATTGTTGAATTTAAATGGATGGCACTGGCTATGGTGCAACATACTACACCTAGCCTCTTCCCCTCTGCATGGCCTATTGTGACTGTACATTGTCCTTCCCTTACAACTGAATGGTAATTTTTTCTTTCATACCTATTAAGTTTTTAACTTTAAAATCATAAATGCAATCCTCTATAAAATATTTAGCCCAACTAAAAATTATGAGGCTCACATTTTTTTATTTCCAATATTTAAAGTGACTCTAGTATTCATAAATGTAATTCATGTAAAAAGTTATTTTAAATAAAGAAGATAAGATGAATAAATATACTTTTATTTGAATGAGATGTAAAATTATATGTTGGTATAAAAATTAATCTTTAAAAGGTGTTAAAAGTGCCCTTTATATGAGTAAATAAAAACATAGTGAATGGACAAATTAATATTAACATAAAATATAAATATAAATGTTATAAAATGTTAAAAATAACTATATCCATAAATATAATGATGGGTAGTGGAGGAGGAGAGCGTGTGGGTGCCAGTCTCAAAATTCAAATTTGAATTTGGGTAGGACTGACTTGTGGCTGGGGCAGATACTAGTCCTTCTACTGTGGGCAGGATTCTTGGAATTTTTTAGGGAAATAGGGTGCAAGGTAAGGATCCCAATGTTGGACAAAAGCCTAGGGACCTGAAGGGACCATTTTTTTGTGACAATGTGGTTCAACAAGTTGGCGCAAGAAAATGGTCATCCCTTTTTCATGTCAAAACCCATGGCTAAGTCATTTTTACTTCCTTTTAAGAACATTTCAAACCCGACCAAGGGAGTTTTTCCATTGTTGTCCTTGGCCAGATCATTGACTATAACATTACTAAAATGGAAAACTCCCTAGTGGGTAGATTCCTGGGTGTAAGGCCAACATTGAGGTGGTTTGTGCTTATGCCAAGAGGAAATGGGCATTAAAAGGGCAAGTGGATATTGTTACAATGACTAAGGGATATTTATCCAATGTTTTATCTTATGAAGAGGGTTAACTAAAGATCTTATGTAATGGGCCTTGGGTACTTGGTGTGAAAATACAATTGATCCTCCAAAAATGGTACCCTATTCTTATTTTTGAAGATGAGTCGGTGGTCCAACCTCTAGTTTGGGTCAAGCTTCCTGGTCTTCCTTTGGATTTTTTGGATGGAGGATGTTTTTGTTGAGATAGCCAACTCCTTTGGACAGTTTCTATCTATTGACCATGATACCACATCTAGAAGGAAGATTAACTTATGTGATAATTTGTGTAGGTGTGATGCATGAAGCTGATATGCTAGAAACTATTAGCATCCATTCTAAGCTTGGAAATTGGGAGCAGAAGATAGAATATGAATCTATTCCTTTTTCTTGCTTCTGTTGTAAGAAAACAAGTCATTGGGTGAAGAAATGCTTGAGTAAGGTAGTCCATAGGAAGCTAAAGAAGTGATTCCTTGTTGGAAAGTTTCAGGGTAATGGGGAAGACTGTACAAGGATTTCTCATCCAACAATGGGGAGGCAGTTATTCAGAGCTCAAATACTATTGAAAATGCCAAGGATATTATTAACACTAAGAAAGGAAATGACATAAGTAATGGATCCCCTCAAGGGGAAGGATGGGGGAAAGTGGTAATGAGGGTCCGGTTGAAAATCAAGGGGAAAATGAAAGTAATCAAGAGATGGTGGTAAAGGATACCTTCAATGAGAATAAGAAAACCTCAAGTATGAATAGCAATCCTGATTTGAGATTGACAGTAGATATGGAGGCAATTTGTGGAGAGCCCGACATCCCTTGAGACCCAAGATATTGGGAAGGAAGCTTCTGAGTGACAAGATGCTCAAAAATGTATTGTGTTAGGATAAGGATACTTAGATTTTATCACATAATTCTCTAGAGGTGATGCGGAGTACTTTTTATGAGACCCTTACTACAAAATGGGGAGATGCTGAAACCTTTTAGCCAAGCTTTACAGGGGTGTCCAGAGTAGGCCAGGAGGATAAAGATCGAACATCTAAGGATGTTAAAAAAATCTAAGAATAATAAGAAAAGAATAACATGCATGTTGGAAATACAAGGAGTTTAAAAATAGGGATGTGGGAGGGAGTTTATCCTAGCCTAGAAGACCCTCAAATCAAAGAAAGATAGCCATGAAGGCTAATAAGAATATAGCGAATGAAGAATAAAAGACCATCCTAGAGGTAGTACCCTTTATCAAGGTATGAAGATTATCTCTTGGGGGATTAGAGGATTAAATAATCCTCAAGGAAGATATTCTTAGGAATATGATTAGAGATAATAGACCCGATATTTTTTTGATCCAAGAACAAATAATCCTAGGAGGAAAGTTGAAAATCTTTAGATTCTTTAATGGAAAAATTTTGTGGGGGGGGGGACTTAGAAGGGTTTTAAGGGGGTATTGCTACCCTTTGGAATAGTGATTTTATTAAAGGTGATTGTTATTTACCAGGGAATAATGTGGGCTTGTATTAGATTTAGTCCACATTCAGGATGGTTACTCTTGGGTGTTGACCAATATTTATGTCCCTAACACCAAATCTAGGAGAGAGTCATTTTGGGATCTTTTATCTCATTTGCAAAGCAGTTTTGATTTGAAAGGTTGGATTGTTACAAGAGATTTTAATACACCTCTAAGAGAAAATGAAAAATTAGGGGGAGTTCAATCCAATATAGATAACAGATTGAATTTGATGAACTTCATGATGAGAAATCCCTCCATGATGTAGAGTTGTAGGGAATTAACTTCACCTAGGACTAATAGAAGAAATGAAAAGGATCTCTTTAGGTTATGTTAGATAGAGCTCTGATTAGTAATGAGGGTTGGATCAAATCACCACCCTATCACCTTTTGGAAGATCCTATATCTATAAAAGGAATTTTCCTTATAGATTTGAGAGAGTGGACTTTGCATCCACAACTGGAACAAAAAAATGAGGAATGGTGGAAGATAAAAATCAAACAAAAAACCATCCTTGCAAAAAAGCTAAAACAGGTGATGGATAATATCAAAAGATGGAATAAGGATACTTTTGGTAATATTTTCTCCACTAAGACCAATATTTTTAATGAACTGAAGGGGATTCGGATAGCATTCAACAGGAGGGCTATGATAAGATATTAAGAGATATGAAAAATGAGAAATTAGTTGTGTATCATGATATCATATCTAAATAAGAGACCTTTTGGAGACAGAGATCTTGAAAGTTATTTTTGAAGGAAGGGGATAAGAATTCAAAATACTTTTTCATGACTACTCTTAAGCATAGAATGGTGAATAGAATCTCTAATATGATTATTAATGGTTTGAGATCTGAAGATGAAGATGTTAGAAAGTAAAGTCCATCAAGATAACTAAGAAGGGGGGGGGGGGGGTGAATTAGTTATCAGATAAATACTAGATTTCTATCAACTTCAATATATTTTAACCCAAGTAAGAAATGTGATCAACAACCATAGAAAGATATAAATACACAACACAATAATACAAGATATGTTGACTAGGGAACCTCTTGATCAAAGAGTAAACCCCGGTGGGAATGATGGCCACAAAAGATGCACTAATATGAAAAATTCCTTGTGAGAGGATGGATTCTCTTAAGAGTCTTATGAAATACATTCAGTACATATCAGTCCCTACTAGGAGACTTTGAATCTCTGCTAAAAGATTCTAACGCTGTTACGAGTTATGGAAGACAAAAGGATCCACTGCCCAAAAAACTTCAAGTGAAAGATCATTGAACACACTGTCCAACTGATCTCTATATTATTCAACATAATAATATCAAAATATTACTAATCTAAACAACTTATCACTTCTCCTCTGACTGTGCCAAACTGCACCAACTGCTTCATCAGATCTCAATACCAGATCTTTGTACTTCACATATCCTCTTTCAACAAGTATTGCACAAATATGAAATTCACTTTCAGAATCTTACAATTCAATTCCACATTCACACTAAAATAAGGAAAACATTCCTTCCTTTATACCACACTCAAATAATTACAAATGAGTTGGCATACAAATTACAAAATAAAAGTTTCCACGTGTTACTCAATAATTCACATTTACATAAAACTGTTTGCTTCCAATTAAGATAACTCTTCACTCATGTGACCTATGACCTTGTTGTCATGTCCACATCACAATCATCATGTCTTCAACTTCTATTCAACTTCACATTTTCATATTTAATCCCGATTAGGAGATATCATCTAATTTCAAAAAACTACTACTCAAGAACACTGCCTAAATACTGCTTCCACTGAATTACACATAACTTTCATGAATAAGTGAATTTCCATCTGGGCTCTTAACCATGATCTTATAGAACATCATAGAGTAAGTCCTCAACTCCACATAGTTTGATCTTCAATATTCCAAGTGCGCTAACTCAAAAACTCTCTACTTCTCTAATAAACATTAGTAAATCACAGTGTTGACATCAATGACAATCACAATCATGAATGCAACAACAACTGCTATAGAATGACTATGAATAATCCCCATAGGATATATTCAACATTAATTACTATCAATCTCCCCCATTGGTATTGATGGAAATATAGATGAAAAAATATCCAAGTTCCATGAATACTAACTCTGCAACACTGTTGCTCTGAAAATACTTTTAGGTCCTCTCCATCAATCAAATCTTGCTTCGTTTTCTATTCAATTCTCTCCAATAGATGGTTTTTCATGTATACTTCTCTCCCATTGACATCAATGACAGATGTTTGATCACTATGTTAACAACAACTTCAATGTCAAAAGACATTTTTCAGAAAATGCATTCACTAGAGTCCTCGTGACTCATCTGAGATACACATAATCCCCCAAAGAAGAAGTACCAACATCCAGTCTAGAAGAAAGATAAGCTCATACGGGTAAGTGTACAAAGAAGGGGGACCAAAAAGGGGGTATGCAATGCCACTTTTTTCTTGAAATCGGCAAACTCTGAACTTCAACAAGAAATTGAAGATAGTTAGACTCAAAATTTTAAGATGTGACAAAAACAAGAATTGTAATACTTTGAATCTAGTTCCTAAACTACTAACTTATTTTGAAAATGGTGTAGATTAAGGCCTTAAAAAGAGGGAGCACAAAAAGTGGTCCTATTTTTTGTCCAAAAACATAACATAGTGTCTAGTGTGCTCCCCCTAAAATGTTAAGTTTTTTTAAAAATTTTTTTAATTGCTCCAATGAGAAGTTAGCTAACACAACGTAGTAATTTTTTTTGATAATTTTTTGATGAATGTATAATTTTTGATGAATTTACGAAGTGCACACATCCTCAAAACATGAAATTTTTGTGTGCTCCCCCTAGAAATCATTTAAAACTAATCAAAAATCAAATTTTCTTTTTTCTTAATGTGTAGAATGGAGTCTAGTTTCTAAAAAAGTAACTTGTTGTGAAATTCGATGAATGAGCCAAAATCTCTTCCCCAATACTGCATGTTGGATTTTCAAAAAAAATGGACATACACACAAAAGAAATTAGAGTTTGAAAAATTTTAACATAACCAGAATTCAAATAAATTATATGCTTAGATAGCTAACAGAGAGATCTGCAATATCACGTCGTTTGATTTTTATGTTCTTGAGCCATGAGTAAACCTAACAAGGAGCACACAAAAAAAGATGCCATTTTTTTATTTGTCTGCTAGAAAACACATCTCAGGCCTATTTCAATCGTCCAAGCCTTTGGGTTGGATCTCCAAGGAAAATCCAAGCCTTAGATTGGTAAATTCAAATGCTTTACAAGGGGTGCATGCCCTATAGGGCTTGTGCACTATTTAAATATATGACTTTCATAGCACGTGCGATCTGGTGGACAATCCTATGGAGTCTGAAATGAAGATCCAAAAAAGAAGGATGAGGCCAGTAGTAGTCAGAATCAGAGAGGAAATAATTCCAATCATTTCAAGATCAGAGAGGAAGAGGAAGAGGAAGAGGAGGCTTTCGTGGAACATGTTTTCACTGTGGAGAAGAAGGTCATAGGGCATTTGAATGTCCTCGACACCAAGGAAGGGCAGATAGGAGAAATGAAGGCTAGGCTAGAGTTGCACATGTAGATGAAGATGCCAGATCATCACATTCTGAAGATGTTGAAAAGAGGAGAGATGCATACATTAATACTTGAAAATCATTACAAAATGAGAGATCTTACAACATGAGATCATCCTCAAAATATGAGATCTACAACATGAGAGATCTTACATCCAAGAGATTTCAATCCAAAAGCTTACAATCCAAGAGTTTCAACCACTTGAGAGCTTCCAATGTGAGAGCTTGAACACCAAGATCTTTTTATGTAAGAGCTTCAACTTTGTCACATCTCTTCTAACACCAAATTGTTAGTGCTTCCACTATCAATAATTACATCACAACATTTACCTTCACACTTGCACCTAGTGTGAAACATGCTCCTCCTTTACTTAGGTTCATTCTCACCACTCAACAGGACTCTTCTATTAATCATCAGAATCTGATGATCTGCATCTTCATCTACATGTGCAACTCTAGCCTAGCCTTCGTTTCTCCTATCTGCCCTTCCTTGGTGTTGAGGACATTCAAATTCCCTATGACCTTCTTCTCCATAGTGAAAACATGTTCCATGGAAGCCTCTCTTCCAAATTCTTTTCCTCTTCCTCTTCCTATCTGATCTTTGTTATTTTGATCATGGAAATGATTGGAATTGTTTCCTCTCTGATTCTAACTGCTAGTGGCCTCATCCTTCTTTTTTGTATCTTCATTTCGGCTCCATAGGATCATCCACCAGATCATCCACCATGACCTCTTCCTCAAAATCCATCTCAAAGTTAGCATTCCATGATTCATAAAAAATTTAACCTCTTTCATATCTTCATCTTTGTTTTCTTCTTTTCTATCTTCAAAAAGGCATGTAACAACTTCTTTCCTTTGACCTCCAACCAAGGTATTCCACTCTTCCTCAACTGCTACAATCTCATTAATAAATCATCTTCATCAACTTTTGATTCAAGAATCTTTGCATTTTCATGCTCTACCTCTTCTTTTGCACCGCTTGTGTTTACTCCAATGTATCTTCTTTCTTCCCTGCATCCAAAGAATTGACATCATCTCTTTTCTGATGAATCACTCTTCTCTTTTTCAGCTCTACTTCTAATTCAGCCACTTGTTTCATCAAATGTAGTATTGCAACTCTTGTCTCTTCTTGATATCTCTCTCTAATCTTCTCAAGTCTAGGAATTATAAGAGTCATCCAATCAAAAAATTAATCTTCTTTCTCTTCTCCATACTTGCATCCTCTTAAGGAAACTTCACCCAACCCAAGGTCCTGGTGCAAACTACCTCACACTTGGTGATCTATCTACACACTCAAGACCTCTTGCTAGCTCTCTCTCCTCTCTCTCTCTCTCTCTCTCTCTCTCTCTCTCTCTCTCCCTCTCTCTCTCTCCTCTCTCTCCTCTCTCTCTCTCTCTCTCTCTCCTCTCTCTCTCTCTCTCCTCTTCCCTATCTATGTCTCTATCTCTGTCTCTCTCACATTCTCACTCTCTTTCACCTTCTCTCTCTCTCTCTCTCTCTCTCTCTCTCTCTCCTCTCTCTCTCTCTCCTCTCTCTCTCTCTCTCTCTCTCTCTCTCCTCTCTCTCTCTCCTCTCTCTCTCTCTCTCTCTCCCTCCCTCCTACACTCTCCCCTTCCCCCTTCTCTCACCTCTCCTACTCTCTCCCCCTACCCTTCTCTCTCTCTTTCCTACTCTCTCCCCTTCCCCTTCTCTCTCTCTCTCCTACTCTCTCTCCCCTTCCCCTTCTCTCTCTCTCCTCCTACTCTCTCTCTCCTTCTCCTTCTCTCTCTCTCCTACTCTCTCCCCTTCCCTCTCTCTCTCTCTCTCTCTCTCTCTCTCTCTCTCTCTCTCTCTCATCTCTCTCTCTCTCCTCTCTCTCCTCCTCTCTCTCTCTCTCTCTCTCTCCCCCATACCCTTTACATTTTCCCCCTTTTCTTATTTTACATAGGGTCCACGTGCTATAGGGAACACACCCTATTTAATAGTATTCATAACACTTTTTAGGGTTTCATAGGATGCTCATCGCTATGAAAAATTAAAATAAACAGTCTTCTTTGCCAAGGATCTCATGAGAGAGGCCCACTTTATCTATTGCTATCTGAGTTCTACATGTTATCCGAAAAGTATATTTACTTTTTCATGGTGTTGATAGTGACAAAGAAGCATATTCTATCAATTTGAACCATCTTTTTGTTTAAAAATCAACATCAAATTGTGAAAGTCAATCATTATCACTAAAATTTATTGACTGAGGTAAGTTTTTTACATGTCAAATGTGATTAAAGAGTGTTTTGGTTTATAATTGGTATGACATAGACTTGTTCAATACATAATTTGATATAATTGCAATAAATTTATATTATAATTTGTCATATTGTAAGAGGTTTATATTATAATTTGACTTATTGTTTTACATTTATATTATATTTTTAAAATTGTAATCAATTCATATGTAGAAATCATCATCATGCCAAGGAAAGGAGAAAATAATTTGACACCAAAAGAGCATGAAAGAGACAAAGAGAAGAAAAGGGAAAGAATGAGACAACCTCATGAACAAAAAAAATTAGATACCATAGAAGAAGATTTTTCTTTGGATGAGGAACATGAAACATCAATACAAAGTAAGAGATAATTGGAATTGGAATAAAAAAGACAACAAATGAGAAACTTGCGTGCAATGAGACAATTGAATTATGAAGATGCGAGGACATCATCTATGAGTTCCCAAGTTGAAGAGACATCATCATCTAATGTTCGAGGCACACCAATGTATCATGTTGAAGGCACACCTTTATCTACTTCTAAAGGTGGAGGCACACCAATGTATCATGTTGAAGGAACACCATTGTCTACTTTCAAAGGTGTGGGTACACCATTATCTACATCCCAAGGTGTAGGCACAACATTGTCTCATGTTGAAGGCACACCATTATCTACATCCCAAGGTGTAGGCACAACATCATCTCATGTTGAAGGCACTCAAGATGGTATGCAATTCACACATAATTTTTTTGATGCTCCTATAATTATTAAATATTGAAAGTCAAAATATTTGATTGATATTGATACTAACATTTTGCAAGCAATGCTTGACAAGATTCCCAAGTGTACTTGTCAAAGAAATGTTAATCGTATTTGGAGATCATTTTTTGAGAATTTAAACATGACAAGAAGATGTCAACTATTTGTTGAAATGATGAGAAATCTGAAATTTAGGCCCATCACGAAGACTCTTGGGCTAAGAATGATGGATAAGTCAAGTGAAAAATATATTGTAACAAATCTAATGACTGCATATGAGAGTGTGGGTTCTACATCATGCACAAAAGATAGTAATGTCACACAATGTGTACTTACATCAATGATAGTAAGAACTCAAATGAATAAATCTCAACTCATGAGAAAGACAGGCAAAACATTGAAAATAAGTAGACAGTCTCTAATGAGAGCCTTGGGAAGGCATCAAAGAGTGGAATATCCAAATAGCAATGAGTTATGGGCATTTCCCAGTAGACTACCATGAAAAGATAAATCAGTTGTTGAAGCTTTGAAATCCTTGATTGAATAATTTTGGAAGAATAATACATGGGTATCTCCTAATCAAAGAGATGTTGTGAGAAGGAGGATTGGTAGTCAAATTCATGTTCCACATCCAAAACATTTTTTGGATTCAACTCAAACACAATTCTTCAAAAAATTTATGCATATGTATCCTCAAATTAAAATTAGTCAGAGATATTTTGAAATGTGTAAACCTTTTTATGCGAAGATAAATCACACATGCACAACTTGTTGTTGTAGGGTACATATTGAATTTTCTAACCATTTTGAAGTTTATAGGAATATATGTGTAGATTTGCACTCTAACAATGTTTTGGAGGATTGTAACATAAATGTCCCACCTAGATCTTCAAGGGAATTAATATCTACCATTTTATGTGTAAGAGTGGATGGTCAACAATTTTACAAGCTCTCATGCTTGAATGTTAAATGCATAGATTGTGAAGGTTTGTGACGTTTGCCAATTTGTCAACATATGGAGAGTACGCATGCAATCAGTAATGAAATAGTGGATTTTGGAAAATAGAAGACCGTGACATACAATCTAAAAGATGGAAAATAGGCTAAAAGATGTGATTTAGTAATTGAAAAAATTCCAGTGTATCAGTTCATGGACATTTTTTGTAAAAAAAATATTTGAGTATGCAAGGCATACACATAGAGCATGATGGTTGGATATGCAATTCAAGTTGTGCAAGGATACATTCCCACTTGATACCATTGTTTTAGTTGTGGAATTTGCAGAGAACTACACACTACAACCATAGAATGAGGTGCAAGCAAAGTATTACAGCTCTCAATGGGTTGCTATATTTGTTCATATAGCATTCATGCATGCACCAGATAGTACAAAGGAGACCATGAAGATATTGAGGGAGTATCATTTTTATATCAGCAATGATCGCTCACATTATACAGAGTTTTTACATGGTTGCTTTCAACTATTTTATGGTCATTTGGCAAACAGGGGCATAAAATATCATCGACATATCATATGGTCAGATAATTGTGCATCACAATTCAAGAATTCTTGGATATTTTATTGGTTGTGCAAGATGCATAAGATTAATGGAATTCAATATATGTGGAATTTCACAGAGGCCAGTCATGGAAAGGGAGAGCACAATGGCTCAGGTACATGTATTAAAAGAGCCTTAGCACATGAAGAATTAAAGTACAAAGAGAAAGTAACATTGTCAGATGGGGATGTATTGTCCAGTGGTGTAATGCTACAATGGGTCTAGGTAATGAAGGTGAGTCTATGGTTTGTATATTTTTTTGGTTGATGGATGAAACTAATATTTCACCATATGAGGATTGTTGTACATTGATAGGATCAAGTGAGCTACACTCTTTTAGAAGTTGTAATTCAGGTTCATGGAGTATCCACACACAACATATGGTGTGCGTTTGTTCATCATGTGTAGATGAGGATGTTGGCAAGTTGTCTATACTAAAGTATATGACTAGATATAGTATTTTCATTATCGAGACAAAGTCATATAGTAGTTTGGAGTTAGCACACCTAATGAGAAGATAAAAAATCAGCTAAGTGTTGAAGACTGGACAGTGTACAGAGTTCATGCAACTCAGAGCATCAACACATGTGTGTACAAATGAATTATGATATGCACTCTGGAAGTTAAGTTTTTTAGACTATACTTATGCTTATTCTATGAGCGCATAAGTAGATATGCAAAGATGTGAAAGTTACAATCAGTGAAGTTGCACAACTAGTGTGTGCCAGTAGAGAATAGAGCATGGAGCCAACAGTTAGCATTTTGGTTTGCAATTATAATATAATGTTGTAAAGAGCATGCACCCATTGTATTTAGGTTGCCGACATGTTTATATGTATAATTGTAATCACACTTAAGCCAATTCATTTGGAAGCATTGTTTGTAATTAGTTATAGGGCTGACCTAATTGTTTTGTTTGTATGAGCGTATAAATATAAGATGCGCCCATTGTATTCGATATGGAAGTTGTAAGTGAGATGTGATAAGAAGAGAAGAAGTATGAAAAGTCATCATAAGATGTATCAGAGCTTTGCAAGAGGTCAAAGCATTACCGCATCAAAGGAACTGATCTGACAAGTAGTGTCAAAATGACAGTTCACCTATAGATATAGTGTGTATCTAAAATCAGAAGGTTGTAGCCTTCACCATTTGAGTAGTGAGCTCTAGGCTAGTGAGTTCACTCCCCTAATAGGGATCATTGTAAAAGACTCCTAACAGGGTCTGACCCTTAACAAGGTCTACTATACATAAGGCATTGTAAAGCTACTCCTAACAGGGTAAAGGATCTTCTAACAAGGATCAAAAAACACTAGAGCAGAATATTAGTGGGTGTCAATTCCCATTGGGGTTTTTACCCATTTGGGTTTCCCCAAAACCATATTGGTTTCATGTATTGATTCATGTTTCATGTTTATGTGAATATTTAATTCAGAACTTAAGCATTTAAAGTTCAGTATAAAGATTAAAGTAAAAAAGATAAAGTCCAGTGAACACTGCTTCAACCCCTCCCCCTCTCTCGTATTCCCATTCCTAACAATTGGTATTAGAGCTATGGTCCTCAGCAAAGAATTTTAACCACTTGAGGAGATCATGGACAAAGTAGAAATGAAACATCTGAAGAAAAATCTTGAAGCCGCTCTAGAAGACCTGGACAAATCTAAAAGAGAAATTGAAGAACTAAAAGAGAAAGTTAGTGATGCTCAATTAGTTATCAAAAAGCTAAGAAGGGATCTGAAAGAATGCTCTAACAGTGATCTAGGAGCAAATGTTAAAAAGATGAATGAAGACAATGCATCTATGAAAGAACTACTTAAAGAATTTGATGATAAGTTGATCAACAATAAAAAAGTCTACAATGAACAAGTCAAGGAGAACCTTCAACTCAATGAGGAATTAAGGGAAGCCAATTTGGAAATCTTGGATCTAAGGAATTGCAAACAAAGATTGCAGTCTGAATTAAAAGAAGCAAAGAATGACATTGACAAATTGCACACTAGTTTTGATTTGATAGAATCTCAGTTGTATGCAAGAAGAATCAAAGGAGACACTAGTTGTATTGGATACAATGAAGCACAAAATCAGATTGATAATATGCAAGCAAGAAAGGAAACACAAAATGACTCTACTAATACTAAAAAGACTGAAGATCAATCCAAAAACAATCATGGACCACCCAAGAATGAGCACAAGCCTAGAGAATGCACTTGTTTTGCATGCAACAAGCATGGACACATTGCAAGAAACTATATAGAGGTAATACCTTTTAATGGTTACTATTATTCATGCAATAGATTTGGTCATAAAGCTATGAATTTCAAGACTAGTAAGAAGAATAGGATTCAACATGATCAGAGAAATCAGAATCAGACAAATGTAAGAAGTTCTCAAAATGTTACATGCCAAATATGTAACTATAATAGTCACTCAGCCAGAACATGTAAAATGGTGACTCATGTCAATGCACCGGGGAATATTAGACCTCTAGTCATTTGTCACTCTTGTAACAAGGCTGGACATATCTCAGGATTTTGTAAATCAAGGACACAATTTTAGGAAAGCCCTAAAAAGATCGAAGAACTAGTATTGGATCTTGAAGAAGAAGTCAAGTTTGTGAAAGCCTTAGAGGATGTGAGCTTGATTTGGTCAGAAGGAAAGAAAGAGAAAGTTGATGAGAATGTATTGGATGCATCCCCAGTGGATGCACTCTCTACATCTGCATGAATGGACCTTAGGGTCATAAGGGGAGCTAATTTAGCTCTAGATCCCTACATGGCTGGTATACTCATCATCAGAGTATGCACCTTTGGACTTAAGCTTTTGGAGTGTATAGGAACCTTCATGCAAGAGTGCACATGTTGATTGTTAGCAGAACTTGAGTTTGAAATTTTGAAGTGACAACCTGGTTTACGCGACTTGTATTAATGGTGGAATTCTTACTTTAAGTACATAGATAGTTGTTTCATTACTCATTGCATTCAAATTCAAAGCGATTGAAGAGCAGATTGAGCCTTGGAAGTTGTTGTGAAGACTTGGAGATTGATTTATCAGTGTTTGCAGTGCATTTGGTCAGTTTCATAAACCCTAGTTTGTTGCACCAATTGGAAGTCATCAAATTATCTCAAAGATCAATTGGAAAGTGATTATCAAGTCATGGCCACTCCCATTGTTTATGATGTTGCTAGGAAGAAAAGATATGTTTTCAAGATGCACCCATTTAAATCAACCCTAGATGATTTAGTGGGAGCTTTCTCCCACACACCTATGGGTATCATGCATGTGGAAGACATTAGGGCTTACATCTACTGTAAGAAGGAACTAGTTGGGTTGGATAGGCTAAGGGCGCACATGGATACCATACTGAAACTTGACAAAACATTCATGGATGAATATTTCAAATGGAATGATCACCCTATTGTTGAGTATGCTATGGCATATGAGTTCTATGAGACAGAATGGATTAAGATCTTATTAAGAAGAATTCATGATGATCTATTTTGGATTGGTGATGTGCCAATAAGAATCACAGGGGACCTGATACATGAGATGATAGGCCTATCTAGAATAGGCATCGTACTTCTTGTGGGAAAGGATGTTAGGAAAAGGTTGAACAAGTATGTAATTCAAGGAGCAATAGGCACAACATGAAAATCAAGCCTATTGAGCAAGAAGACATCAAATTGATGTCAATGATACTAGGATACAGGTTTCATCACACCAGCAAGGTGAATAGTGTGTTTGTGGGCACTATTCTTTCAGCCATCAAACTTGTGAAGGAAGATGGATAGTTCAACTTGTGTAAGATCTTGCACAGATAGGTGATAGATAACATCAAGGCTATCAAACATGACAAGATAAAGATATTCAAGTTTGGGTCTCTAATCATCTATATGTACCTTCATATAGTTGGAAAAGTTTTAGATTTGTATTTGGACAAGACCATTCCAACAATGCCACATATATCAAGCAAAGCATCCACTGAGAGTACATTGAGAGACTATGTCACATTGGAATTGAAGACCTTTAGAGCTAAGATGTAGATGAGGTACATGATTCTAGAAAACATTGTGGAAAAGTATAAGGATTCAATATGCTTTATGGTTGAAACTAATACTACTTGTATGGAAGTTGTTGAGCCAAGAACGAAGTGGATTCATCCACTTGGGTATGAGGTAGAGGAACAAGTTCTTGAAGCATATGCATAGGTATTGCTATCAGCCCCCAAAGATCCTAATGAACCTAGATGGGGAACTTATGAGGAAAAGACCAGAGAAGTTGATGCAAAACTTAACAACGTAGCAACTAAAAGAGAGATTTCTAAGGTCACATCTGAGATCTTGAGAATACATGTGTATCTCATGTAGACCTTGATAAAGAAAGGGATGAAAAGAGTGCCTTAGAATTGAAAAGCATAGCAACAAAGGAAGAACAAGAAGAGTCCTAAGTTGAAGAAGATGAAAACTAAATCAAATGACAGTTAGAAGGGTAAAGAAGATAATACTCCTTTTGCACCCAAAGATACTATTGACTTTACCACTCCTCTAGAGTATAAGCCAATAGTCAAGAGGAAGAAAGAAGCTAGCACTAGTCATCCATCCTCGTGAGCAACAAGGAGTAAGAAAAAAATTCAAACACCTCCCAAGGTAGGATTCAGACCAAGCCTTAAAGTTTTGAATACAAGAATTGTTGATGAGGGAAGAATTGATCAAGTAGGGAAGCATTATGAATCATACAGTGAGATTGACAAATCAGAAATATATAGTATGATTGTAAAGCATATGATCAAGTTCAAGAAGATAGTTCTTGAATTGAAGACCACTATTCTAGATAAAGTATGGAATATTTAGAATTTCAAAAGTGAGAAGAAAATGAAGAGGATTTAAGGATCAGAGAAAAAATATTAGAAGGTATTTTTCCAGTATGTTCTAATGAAGAAAATGCACTGATATTTAATTTAGTGAAACCACACTTAAGGACAAAGATGAGGAATCTACACATTATGAACAAAGACTATGAGCTGATAACAAAGGAAATAGAGAAGGCCTTTGAGAGGGTGTTCTTAGAACAACAGATGAAACCTCTTTCTGTGCCCATCACTCATGCACCTAGTGAGCAAGAAAAAGCACCAGAGACCTGTAGTGTACCAGTGACAGGTCCATAGGACTTAGCACCCATAGATGGAACTCAATTAGAGGTAGATAAGTCTGCACCCATGCCATATTCACTCAAGGAAAGCACCATTATCATAGATAATGTGGAAATAGCCATGGCGGTCACTGACATAGAATTGGATAAGTTTGAGGAAGATTTTGTGACCACAAAAGAAGTTGAAATCTATGCAGTAGCTCACCTCCCACTCATCAAGAAGAAATACATATTGAAGACATATCTATGAGAAAAGAAGAAGTAGAGGAAGAAAAGAAAGAAGAAGAAGAGGAAAAGAAAATGAACATAAGGATGAAACATCAAATAAATTGGTCAAGGTGAAACAAGAAGTGATGGATAACATTCCCATCACTCCCTCCTTAGCATTGTCTCAAGTTTGACACCTAACACAAGTAGTTTGGACTCCTGGAAAGAAGCAGACCTGATTAAGTTTAGCGTCCTGGCTATGGAGAAGGAAAAGGAGAAGCAAGTCATCAGAAATCCTCTCCTTATGGAATTAGTGAACATTCCAAATAGTTTTTTGCCTACAAATAACAAAGTGCTAAAAGTACACTTGGTTGATGATGTGACTATAGTCATCTCACAATTCAAAAGAAATTTTTCTAGCCTAGAAGAATTTGTGTCCATTGTGGTAGAAGAGAAGTACTTAAAGAAGAGACTAAATGAACTGATGAGCAACTTTTCTCTAGTTTTGAATTCACTTAAGATAGGACAAGCATCCTTAAAAGAATTTGTAGATGAAGGAAGGAAAATCATTGCAGATTGCATGGAACAATATAAGCTTACTAATACTCATTTCAAAATAAAAGAGGTAGAAGCTATTCTTGAGAAAGTGAAGAGTTTAGTAAAAGAAAAATCCACTGATGTGAACATGTTCAACAATATCTACCAAGGTCAGTTGGACAAGATTGAAAAGGCAGAGAAAGAGATGCAAAAGATAAGGTCTAGACAGACTTAGTTGAGGAATGCTCTTGCACCCTCACTAGACATTCTCAATCAGAATATAAAGGAGATTAATGCCACCATGATAACCTATGATCAAGGCCCGAGCATAGTTTTGGAGAAGATGGAGAAGCTATAGTATGCTTTATGTGCCCATCTCCAAATATTCAATTCACTGATAACCTTTTCGAAGAATGAGATCCAGAACCTCAAGATAGCATATTCGGATGTTTTCCTTAGTGAGTATGTGTAAATACAATTTTTTGATGCACCTTTGTCATTAATGTCAAAGGGGGAATTGTAGAATATGGAATATATATATATATATATATATATATATATATATATATATATATATATATATATATTATATATATATATATATATATATATATATATATATATATATATATATATATATATATATATTATATATATATATATATATATATATAGATATAGATATATATAGGGAGATATAAGATTATGTATAAAGAATGTATAGAAGACAAAAGCTTTTGTGTTAAGGGACAGTTAGAAAATTTTCCATATTCATTTGTTGCCATCAATGACAAAGGTGGAGATTGTTGGCAAGTTGTCTATACTAAAGTATATGACTAGATATAGTGTTGTCATTATGGAAACAAAGTCATATAGCAGACTCGACAGTGTACAAAGTTCCTGCAGCTTAGAGCATCAACGCACATGTGTACAAATGAATTATGGTATGCAACCTAGAAGTTAAGTTTGTTAGACTATACTTATGCTTAGTCTATGAGCACATAAGTAGATATACAAAGATGTTAAAGTTATAGTCAGTGAAGTTGCATAGCCAATGTGTGCCAGCAGAGAACAGAGCATGGAGCCGACAGTTAGCATTTTGGTTTGTGATTATAATATAATGTTGTAAAAGGGCATGCACCCATTGTATTTAGGTTTCCAACATGTTTATATGTATAATTGTAAGCACGCTTAAGCCAATTCATTTGGAAGCATTTTTTGTAATTAGTTATAGGGCCAGCCTAATTGTTTTATTTGTATGAGTGTATAAATATAAGATGCACCCATTGTATTCAATATGGAAGTTGTAAGTGAGATGTGATAAGAAGAGCAGAAGTATGTGAAGTCAGCATAAGATGTATTAGAGCTTTGCAAGAGGTCAAAGCATCAACGCATCAAATGAACTGATCTGATAAGTAGTGTCACAGTGACAATTCACTTATAGATATAGTGTGTATTCGAAATCAGAAGGTTGTAGCCTTCACCATTTGAGCAGTGAGCTCTAGGATAGTGAGTCTACTCCCCTAATAGGGATCATTGTAAAAGACTCCTAATAGGGTTTGACCCTTAACATGATCTACTGTACTTAAATCATTGTAAAGCTACTCCTAACAAGGTAAAGGATCTTCTAACAAGGATAAAAAAACACTAGTGTAGAATATTAGTGGGTGTCAATTTCCACTAGGGTTTTTTACCTATTTGGGTTTCCCCATAACCATATTGGTTTCATGTGTTGATTTCATATTTCATGTTTATGTGAATTTTTAATTCAGAACTTAAGCATTTATAGTTCAGTATAAAGATTAAAGTAAAAAGATAAATTTTAGGGAACACTGATTCGCCCCCCCCCCTCTTAGTATTCCCATTCCTAATAGAAGAATGGGATGGGTGTGAGTCAAAGGAATGGGTTGATGAATGGTATACAGGTATTTTGAGTCCACTTGCCTCCTATCATCCCCATGAATCACTACAACTAACAGAAATGGAATCATCCATTGACTTTGATCGCTTATCTAATCTAGTACAACCAGGTAAAATTTTCCACATACAAGTAATCTCAAATTTAGTACTTTATCATAAATATTTAGTAAAATAATGTCCTCATTATGTTTATATCATTATAGGCCATGTTTTTTTCTATTATTGCACCTAAAGACAGTGAAGAAGGGATAGATTATTATTTGTGTCGTTGTGTTGAGGCAAAAAAAAATTGCATCACTCGGTTATCGATGATGAAGAATTAGTATACCCTATAGGAGCAATGGTTGTAACTAGTACATGGCTTAGATGGTATGCTATGGAGAACCCTAGGTTGTGGTTGTTCGAGGATTGGGAAACACACAGAAAGATTCTTCATTATTCAAACCTCGTTGTTGCATCAAATGTCCACTTGATCAGATATGGGGAAGACCGCATAATAAAACTCTTTGGAAGGTTTGTGAGTCAGACCACAAGGCAATATTTGAGACAATCAATGGTAGGGTAGACCCAATTGGTTCATTGGACTAAATGGAGATAGAAGATATCGTAACATGTCAAATTTATATAGCATTGTAAATTGGGTGGACTGTAAATTTCTCATGCATTACCCCTTATGTATAATGAGAAGTTTGTAATATTTAATGACAACCTTTCTCTTCTATTTTTTGGGGCAATACCAGAAGTTTTTCTCTGCTTAGCTCTTTCCTCCAGTGCTTGTATTGAGCTGAGTTGTAAAAATATTTCTCATTATTAATAAAAAAAACTTTATGTTGTTATGCCAATGACTTGCAGGCACATAATACTTGGCAAGCCATGAAGAGCCTTAAGGAACCAACTCAATTCAAGGATGCACTATCTAATTTCCTTTCCAACTTCTCCCTCTCTAAAATGGAAGGTTTACATTTTCATTTATCTAGATAGTGTACCCTCCTAGGCCACCTAGTGTACCTAGTGCCTCCACCACATCAAAACTCAAACTAGACTTCACAACTCTAATCAAGATTCTAACACCTTACAATGCAATTTTTTCCAATAACCAGATCATTATAATATAAAATCTTATAACAAATAGATTCTTCAGGCATAATCTAGAGTAGTAGATAACCCTTCCACATGACTAAATTAATTAAACTCCAAGTTATTAAAATGAGAGATCTATACAATAACCACATCCTTATAATAGAAATCTTATAACAGAGATTTTTCACAGCATACATAGCATAATGTACAATAATAACCATAAACTATATTCATAATGTAACATACATAGCATCATTCATATATTATTTACATACATTAAGATCCCAGTTCAGCATTAACTTCCACACATTCAGTTCACGGTCACTTCTACCTCAAAACATCAAAATAAGCCCATTTTAACATAAACCCAAGCCAAAACCAACTTCTAAACAAGCCTTCCATAAACACCACATACAAAAAACCTAAAATATTCCAACAAAACCTAACCTAGAGTAGTAGGAAACTTTCTAATAGCCTTACTTCCTTCAGAAGCAGCATGCCTAGCCAGCTCTCCAGGCAGAACAAACCTGACAACAATCTCAATTTCTCTAGAGGAAAGTATCATGATCTTGTTATATTTCAGTACAGAAGTAGCCTCAGGAGTAATCTTATCAAAAATATCAATTATGAAGCTCTCCATGATATCCATGGCAACATCGGATATTCCCTTGGAGGGATGCACTTGTTTCAACACCTTGTATTCTCAAATTTCATTGCTTTGACTATTGAATCCTTTGTGGGCTTGAACATCACTTTCTTTTCTTTTCTTTTCTCAGCTTTGGAGAATCCTTTACTTCATTCACTCCTTTCATACCATCTTCTTTAAGAGTCCACACCTTAGGTTTCTTTCAGCAACTCCATATCCACCATATCAAACAAATTCTTGGTTCATGCTTGTTTAAGCTTGCCAATTGGTTGGACCATCAACCAAATTCTTGATCACCTCTTCAAATGGTGATCAAATTATTTGAATACTCTTTTTCAAGTTGCATAACATATGTCAAAACAAAGATTATGTGTTTTGGAACATCACACCTTAAAATTGTTGATTCATGTTTCCCAACTAGGCCTAATAGGCTCAATTAACAAAGCAGCCCTATTAAGGACTCACTCCCAAACCTTTCCACTTTCAATAGTATCTTAAAAGGACTCTAATTAGTGGATTCTACAATCAATTTGAATATTTGACACTTCTAGATGTAAAAGCCCCAAATTGGTCCCAAAACCCCCTAGAAACTAGGGCTTGCCCAATGTCTCATCTCCCCGCACCATAGAAACTGAACCAAAGTTGATTCACCACCATTTGACCATCCTATGATGGATTCATGCATAAAATACCCCCCTCCAAAGGCTAGAACATCTATTTTTGTACCCTTGCACCAATTTCATGACCCTTATGCACCCTTCAAACTCATCAAACTCCTTCAATCACTCTCAACTTGAAAAATCTTCTTCTTTCCTGCATTTGCAATGTTAAAATACTAAGTTACAAGGTTTAGATCCATCCCCAAGTGACAAAAAATACATAAAGGGGATGGATCAATGAATTGCCCTATCTAGTAGCCTTGTAGCGAAGGAAAATGTCACTTATCTCTGAAACTTTCCAAAGGACTAATCAAAAAAATTACTTTTTTAAATACCCTTTTCTTAGTACATTGTCATATCCAAAGGAAATATATGGTTGTTTTGGAGCGTGTACTGCTGCTCACCCCTATGGCTCTAAAAATGCATGAAAGGTGAGTGATTTAACAAAGTAACTATATGAAATAATTAACCCCAAGACTTCAAACTATAGAAAGTGTCTTATTATGTCATACAAACTCTAAATACCAAAGGAATTATACTCAGACTTCCTATAACCCCAAAAAACCCCAAATTTGGTCTCTTCAACCCCTTAAACCAAGGGTTTCTCAAATCGGTGCCCTCCAATCACTTCCAGGTTCAAACGGTTATAGATTAACCTTTAAATGAACAATATAAGATAATTGAAATCATTAGATATCCCTATCCTTAAGACCAATCTTCTAGTGCTACACCCTTTCCATGAAATTCAATGTATTTTCCACCATTTGCTGACTGTGATCACTTCTTCTTTCACTTGTCTGGACACCAAAGCATTAGATTGTATTGTACATGTTAGATATGCTCATTCCATGAAAGTTAGGCCTTTACTTTAAGGGGATGATGCTCATCTTTCTTGATGTTGAACTCATTTGATGTGGCTATATATGATATGTACATTGTACTTTACAAAGTGTTTTATGATTATCTAATTTCAACTTATTATATGATGCAACCGAGTGTTGACACAGTCATTATATATGGTATGTTTTACTATTTTATTTTTTTTGAAAACTAATGCTTCTAGTGAATCCAAATTTAGTTGTTATAAAGATGAGATGTTAGTGAATGACTTCTTGCTAATACTATTCTTCCACCAGATCCATATTTCAACCCTTTTGTGGATCTACAGGCTCAATCATGAGCCCATAGGATTGGCCAAGAGAAAATTGTGATTGTATATCAACTAATTACAAAATGTTCAGTTGAGGACAAAATATTGCAATGACCAAGAAGAAAATTAAATCAAGCCTCAAATTGGTTCATTAACAGGCAAAGAATTTGGTCATGCACTTCATTCTAGCACCACAAATATTTCTATTAGAAATGCCTATTCGTCAATGTCCTTGCATTTACAGGACTTGGGAAACCAAGTTACTCATGTTGGGCATTGTCCCTGAAATGTAAGTTCATTGCCACCTTTGGCAAGGAAGTCTCACTCCTCATTTTACAACAAAGGGTAGCTATCTATGGTCCAAGGTTTTAATTTAGCTAACAAGTGGAGAGCTTCTCAAGGTACTAACCTCTTTTGTAGAGAAGTTCATGATTCATCTCAAGGTTCTTGTTTAGGTGACCAACTCCTTAGAGGTCCACAAATAGATCCATTAATTTCCCAAATTGGTAAAAGGGTAGATGCAATTTTGGAAAGAGTATCCGAATTGAAGAGAATGGAAATTCCAGTGAGCATGAAGTTATTGCAGATCAATGGGTGTATCTCCTCCAATGACAAATATAACTACTTCTAGAGACTTGAGTTTAAATGGAGACTATCTGTTCCCAAACATGCCCTAGTCAAGCAGATGAACCAGATGTTGCTTGAGTAAAGAAGATAGCGGTTAATTAAAGCATCTGCATTATCCCACTTGCTATCAGTTACTACTTTTTGAGCGGCTTGCTAGCTGCTTCTGTGTGGGATTTCGGTAATATATAATGTCCTCATGCAAGTACATGCCATTTTTTATAAACATTTTCTCTTGTAAAGGGTTAGTGAGCAATATCAAATAAAAGGTTCTTGCATGGATCTGTAATGTCCCTATCTAGGACCTTACTCACTTTGCTTAAAAATCCTAATTAGAATTTGGATTTCTAATGCCTATTGTGATATTATTTAAGTTTGCCTTGCTCCCTTAATGATTAATATTGTAATGAATTGGTTATCATTATTTTGATTTTATATATATATATATATATATATATATATATATATATATATATATATATATATATATATATATATATATATATATATATATATATATATATATATATATATATATATATATATCTATATATATATTATATATATATATATATATATTATATTATGTATATCTATATATATATATATATATATATATATATGTATATTATATATATATTATATGTATATGTATCTATATATATATGT